>PVIJ01006976.1:0-11576 GCA_004024925.1 Scalopus aquaticus | reverse complement strand
ATAGAAATCTTTGGCATCTCTTCCCCCGTCGGGAGGTCAGTTGCTGGATGCTTCTTTTTTCCTTTCAGCTTCTAGTATTCCTCTCAGAGGCCAGGAACAGTGTCTTCCCCTTTTTTCTTTGGAGGAAGAAAGTTTTGGAACTCTCTCCTCTCAGCTCCCTCCAATATGGGCTCATATCTTTTCAGGGTACCTCACCCACAAGTCTGACTGGACCATTTTTCAATCCTGTGGTTGACTGGACCATTTAGCACCAATTAGCTAACAGCTCGCACCTGATTGATCCATTCCACAATCCAAGAAGTATGCAGTTACATAAAAGTGCTCTGAGGAGTAACTGCCAAACTGCCAAAAGGAGACTCCACCAACAATATGGCAGAACAGAGAGGCTGGAATCAACCTCTCTTAAAAATGATAAAATACTTGGTGTTCAGTCTCCAATCACTAGTGGGAGGTGGAGAGGACAAGTGAAGAAAAAACTATCCCAGAGGCAGCCGAGGAGCAGCAGCAGTGGCAGCAGAGGGGCAACCATGGCAGCCAGAGGTTGAGGGCATGGCGGGCTGGGCATGGAGTCTCAGCAGAGATGGCACAGGGTCCAAGCAGGCACCAGGAAGTGGGGATGGTGGGGCCACTGGGGCCGGGAACACCAGGCCAGGAGAAATAGCTGCAAGATCCTGGAGGCACCCCGTTGGGTAGGCAGGAGAGCTCTCAGACTTTCCTGCCCTCCCCTTGGGAATGGGCTTCCGCAGGCATACCAGAGCCATCAGTGGCTTGGCTTAGCATAGCCTGGTGTGGGGGCATGGCTTGGAACAGTCATTAGCATGGTGTAATATGCACATGCACAGAAGGAGAGAACAGAGGGATGGAGAAGCACACAGCAGCAGCAGCAAGAGCACGCTGTAGGAAGGGCCCCAGAGAAGCTAAAGATTTGCTGGGGGATAGGAGGCCTGCCAGCCTCTTGCCCACCCCTGTGCCCCCACCACCTTGCATACAGTTGCTAGAGTTTAAATCAAAAGCCGTAAAAAAGCCACCGAGGGCTCCAGGACTCGTTTTTGCCCATCTGCCCATCATAGAGAACCTGCCTAGTGCCATTCCTGCTGGCACTACACACCCTTACCAGTGATTCACTCAGACATGGAGGGAATTTGAGGAAACAGGGTAAAGGAAGAGGGAAAATCACTGGGACCCTTCTCCCCTCCCTATCCACAAAGCCAGACCACTGCAACTAGAAGCACCCGAGGAAAAAGCTGAAGACAAGAAACCCGGAGAATCCTGAGATATCTGAGAGATCTGGACAACAAAAGGTGGGCAAACAGGGCTTCCCCAGTGCCAGCGCAAGCCCCCTGGTTGTGGCTCTTCCTTCCCCTCCCTCCAACTGGAGACCTGCGGCAAAGGCACCTACCAGCGGGAAGGGAACTGGGGAAGCCCCGTAAGGCTGGTTTCTGCAGCGGGGGCCTTTTGGTACCCAAAACCCTCAGGTAAAGGAGGCTGCAGAGACCCCATTACCCGCCCAAATACTTCATGGACCCAGAGGGAGTGCCAAGCTCCTAAACCCACAGCTGGAGTTCACTCTGAGCCCTTTAGGGCTTAGTTTTATTTGTTTGTCTATTTTTCTTTAACCTCCCTGTGAAGACACCCCCCCCCTCACCCCGGCCCCACTCAGCCCTATGGTGGTCCCCAGCAAATCAGACTAAAGCAGCAATGGCTAGCTCACTGGAAGCCACCAGAGTCCTGAGAAGCAATTCTCCCCCCACCTGTTTATGTGTTTTTATTGGTCTTGGCTATCAGTTATTCATTTCCCTACTATTTCTGCTTTATTTCTTCTAGTTTTCTTCATTTTCCCCATAAACATTACTATCACTTTCTCTACTCCTTCTGCTACATTTCTTCTTCCTCCTCTTCCTCTTTCCCCTCTAGCCCCTTCTTTCTTCTCTCATCTTCATTCCTCCTATAATTCTGTAACATCCTCTTCTTTACTCCCATCCCTCTTTCTCTCCTTACTCTTTTTGATCTTGGTATACTTCTTAGACACGCCTAGAGGGACTTAGCAGTTCAACAGAGAAATATCCCATCCTGCCAGCAGGCACCTCCCAGTGAACTTGGCCTCAGTGTGTGTCTGGAGGTGCAATATACCACAAGAGACTCTTGACAACCACAGCCTGAAACACTGGATCCCATCCTACACAGTGGGGGCTGGAAAATCAGGAGCTCTGGTGCAAAGCATAGCTCAGAACAACACTTACCATAATAGAAGAGTGCCCAGACAGTATTTAGCCACAGCAGCTCAGGTACTAGACAGACACAGGCGCGCCTTGACATGAGAAGTCAGAAGTCATGCCCACCAACACCAGTGGTACAGAGACACTAAGAACAGAGCAAAGCCTAAGGCTAACAATAGGAAGAAAATTACAAATGATCAAGCAGACCCTTCTGGGAAAAGTACACCACAGAAGGAAAGTCAACCTCCAGAACCTGGTAATACAGACATGGAAGAACTGCTCCACCTAACAAAGAATTTAAAAAGACCATTACGAAAACAAAGAGTTAAGAGAAAATGTAGAGGTAACAATATAATTAATGGCCTTAAGAAGAAAATGAAGGGACTGGAGAATATCCAGAGATTAGTGGAGGAGCTCAGAATTCTGGAAAAATCCAGGCAAATAGAATGGAAAAAAAAGGATGAATCAGTACTCCCGAAGATACAGATGTAAAAAGAACCAAAAAAGAAAAGAGAAGTACAAACACAAGAAAAAAGTAACGAAAATAATGAGGGCAAATAGACAACCGAACGGACATCATCAACATGGCAGTGAAGGGATGCGAGGATCAAGATCTCCCCCACCCCCTAAAAAAAGACTTCTAGAGAAGTATCAGCAAAACCTTGAGAAGATCCAAAAACACTACTGTGGGGTAGGCAGGAGAGCTCTCAGGCTTTCCCACCCTCCCCTTGGGGATGTGCCTCCTCAGGCCTATGTGCTGCATGGCTTAGCATAGCCCAGTGTGAGAGCATGGCTTAGAATAGCCATTAGTGTGGGGGCATAGCTTGGAGTAACCGTTAACATGGTGTAGTATGAGCACGCGCAGAAGAGAGCAGAGGGTTGGAGAAGCACACGGCAGCAGCGCCAAGAGCATGTTGCAGGAAGGACCCCAAAGAAGCTTAAGATTTGCCGGGGGATAGGAGGCCTGCTAGCCTCCTGGCCCCCCAGACCCGCCACCTTGTATATAGTTGCCAGAGTCTAAATAAAAAAGCCACCAAGGGCTCCAGAACTCATTTCTGCCCATCACTGAGAACCTACCTAGTGCCATTCCTGCTGGCACTACAGCTACACAAACCAAACATCTCCACTGGCGATTCAGATGCCGAGAGAGGCTGAAGGGACAGAGTGAGGAGATGCCCCCACAAAGCTGGACCTCAGTAACCACAAGTCAAAAAGGAAGAGGTTAAAAGCAGGAACCCAAGATCTGAGGCACCTGAGGAGTCCCAGAAAAAGAAAGGTGGGCAGGAGGAATTCCCCAAGCCTCCGTGGAGTGCTAAACTCAATACTATGGTGCTAGTGGCCTCTCCCCACTACACCTGAGCCCCGGAGAGTGCCCAAAAAAGGGCAGTGGGAACAGGAGCAAAATCCCAGTGTGGAGTAGGCGGGAGCACTCTCAGGCTTTCCTGCCCTTCCCCTTGGGGATGGGCCTCTTCAGGCCTACATACTGCATACTTGATAACATAGCACAGCGTGGTGGCATGGCTTAGCGGAGCATAGTGTTGGGGGCATGGCACAGAATAGCCGTTAGTTGTAGTCGTAGGGTAACAGAGTAGCTGTTGGCACGCTGTGGTGTGATGGTGTGTGGAGCATAAACAATGAAAGGAACATTATGAAAACGACTAACAGCAGGTCTGCTTGAACTGATGCCGAACCTACCTGGTTTAGGGTGATTGTGTGACACCTGGGCAGCGACAGCACCCACCACCCCTCTCCCCACCTCTATTAAGGGGCCTGCACTTTAGCTGCCTCTGGGAACAGAACTCCGAAGTTGCAGCGCCCACTGCCTCTCCCACCTCAGTAAAGCGGTGATACTCTAGCCGCCCAAGAAGCGTATGAATGAAACTCCAGGTGGGGTACTCGCGGCTCCTCTCCATAGAACGGCCACAATCTAGCCACCAAGAAGTGGCAAGAAGGGAACTCTGGGTGGCAGCGCCCATGGCCCCTCCCCGCTCCATAAAGCGGCTGCACTCTACCTCCAAGAAATGGGGTGGTAACAAAATTCCAGGTGGGGCTCTTGCAGCCCCTCTCCCCAGGCTCAGCCTCAGCAAGCAGTGATAGCCTCAAGCAAACACTGGAGGAAGCAGTGGGAAGGAGACTAGGATGATCCCTAACAGCAAAACCCAGCAGTGACCCCCAGGTAGGGGGGCAGCAGCAGCATCTGATATCAGAAAAGAGACTGAATCCAGTAGTGAGGACACCTGGAAAGCGCAAGACCTCAGATGCAAAAGACTACAGAACTTTCTTCACCCACACATCTACCTTAACCCTTTGCACTCGAGTGGCGCTGCTATGGCGCCCGGGCGGTTTAATGAGTCCACTCAAGCAGCACCGCTCTGGCGCCCCAGCAGTTTGAAACTTGGTATGTTTATTTCCGATGTGTGATAAGATATTCTTATCGCAATTACTTTCGTGAACTAGACTCAGCCTGCGTCCTTAGCCAATTCTTAGCTCAGCTTAGTTAGTCTCGGTTTAGCATTCGCCTAAAGCAGTCTTGACAGTGAGAATAGCAGTTTAAAAGTTTTTGAGCCGTATAAAAAATGGATCAAGATCAAATCAGTTCAAGTTCAGACGAATTCGATTTTTCGACTTTGAACAAGCAAGTTACATGATCCACGATGCAGTACACTACGAAACAAAAGAATCCAGTGGGGAAGATAGTGATGAAATAAGAGGTGTGAGACGACGAAAAATTAGAATTACCGATAGTGAAAGTGAAGCCGAAAGTGAAACTGCGGAAGAAGCAAGCAGTTCAGAATGGGTACTTGCAGAGAATAACGAAGTAGTGCTGGCAAGTGCACAATTCAAATCTGGCGAACACCCCACAGGACCACGCATAACTCGAGATATAATAGAACCAGTCGATTTTTTAAAACTGTTTTTCACTGATGAATGCATTCAAAAAACAGTGTGTGAAATGAATAGCCATGCAAAAAAAAAAAATTTGAAAGGGAAGAAGTTATCCACAAATTCGATATGTCGAAATTGGCATGATGTGGAGAACGCAGAATTCTGGGCGTTCATTGCTGTTGTGATCAATATGGGCACAATGCCGTTGGCCAATTTGCAAGAATTTTGGTCAAGGAACAATGTCAATTATATTCCATTCTATCCAGAAACATTTACCAGAGATAGGTTCAGTCAAATACTCTGGATGCTTCATTTGGCAACCATTTCAACACGCAATACGAATCCGAGCACACGCCTGCAATGGGCAAGTTGCTTTTTAGACTGTATCAATTCAAAATTCTTGGATTATTTTGTACCGGGTGAACAAATACTTGTGGACAGGTCGACCGTGAAATTCAAGGGCCGAATTTCATTATTTATAATCCAAAAAAACCAACAAAGTGGGGTATCAGAGTTTATACTCTAGCTGACTCAAATACTGGGCATGTTTGTTGCATTTTACCATATTATGGATCACTCACAACTGAGCTGTTGGTCAGACCGGATTTACCTATTTCCTCAAGAATTCCAATACAGGAGCCTCCCTGGTGGCGCAGCGGTTAAGCGCTGCGCTGTGGAGCTGTCGGCAGCGGCGACGCGAGTTCGACGCCCGGCCAGGGAGAATCCCACATGGTGCGGCAGACCTCTCCTGTCTCACCCGCTGCTCCCCTCAGCAGTGTACTTCTGATCTGCCTGTTCTGCTCCCCACTCTGTCTCTGGTGAACCCTCTCACCACCCCACGCCTCTGGCCTGTACCCCCAGCTTGTATGTATAAATAAAATAAAATCTTAAAAAAAAAAAATTTAAAAAAAAAATTTTTCAAAAAAAAAAAAAAAGAATTCCAATACAGCTATATAAAATATTGGAGAAAATTCCTAGTGCTCAGGGCCACCACATGTACACAGACCGCTACTACACTAGTTATGTCTTGGCTCAAGAACTAGCCAAATTGAAATGCCATATTACCAGAACGATCCTAATGAACCGGAAAGAATTGCCCACTGAAATAAAAAAGCCAAAATTTTTTTTAAATCCATGGTACCTTACCGACGAGATAACACCTTACTTTTAGCGTGGAAGGACAAAAGGACTGTCACTTGTTTGACTACTAAGGATGATACAGGAACGAGGACCGTCAAAAGAATTGTACGAGGTGGTGTGGAAATGATCACGAAATGAAACATTATATTGAATTATATAAAATATATGCGTGGTGTCAATCAGGCAGACCAATATGCATTGACATACTGTTTTCTGCAAAAATTGCTAAAATGGTGGCATAAGCTTTTTTGGGGGGTCATGGAAATTTGCCTGATCAATGCCTACATACTGTATAAACTAGAAAAAAAGAAAAGAGGGGAAAGGCCACACAATCATTTGTGCTTTCAAAAAGTGCTTGTGGAGCAATTGAGAGGACACTATCGCCAGCATCATGAGCAAATGCTGACGACACCCACCGATGTACCCCGACTAAATGGAAAGCTCCATATCATGCTAAAAGGGGCAAAAAGGGACTGCAAGGTTTGCTCTGACCATAACAAGCCTGGTGGTAGACGAGAAATCTCCTATTATTGTGATACGTGTCCTGACAAACCGAGGCTGCATCTTGGGGATTATTTTACTAAATATCACACAAAAACTAATTACAGAGTGTAATATTTAACAGATTTTGTTGTATTCAATGTAAAAACAAATAAATTAGTGAAATTTTATTATTTGTATACATTTGAGTATAAAATGATTTCAAAGTACCTGTAAAACGCTTCCCTAATATAGCTGAAATAGTCTCGGGTTGCTGGTTCGCCCATGCAAAAAAGGCCTCAAATGCAAAGTTAATTAAGGCCCAGGAGACGTGCCTGCTTCTGCCCTGGGTGGCCTCCCTTTTTTCCTCCTTTTCTCTCTCTTTTTTTCCCTTCACCTCTCTTTCTCTTTTTTTCTTTTTTTTTTCTTCCTTTATTTTTTTCATCTTTTTAAATTTAGCCACAATATACTTCATTTCATTTTACACTAATCTCTCTAGGATGGCTCCCCAAACTAAAGCTGTAACCACTATCTCACCGGGAACCACTAAAGTCCTGAGAAGTAATCCTCCCCTGATCTGCTCATGCATCTATTTGTTTTCTGACTGATTGGCTATTGTCTCACTCTCTGCCAAAAAAAAAAAGCAACAAAAGAAAAAACAAAGCGGGGCAGACTACAGGGGTTTTCTGTCCCTTCGTGGTCACCAACTGAAAGCTGGGTGGGCAGGGTCCAGCTGCCCAGGCTCTGAGCTACCAAAAAGCTCCAAAAGGCCAAAAACAACAAAGGATAGTGCATGATAACAGGTCACTATGAGTTCTCACCACACGTACAACTAAAAGGGACTTCAGGCTACAGGAACAACAACAACATGGGGTTTATTTTACGAATGGGGGAAACAAAGAAATTACTGCATCCACAGGTGGCGGTTACCTCACCCATAAAACATCAGTGATGTTCACCACTGGTTACCAGGAGTGCTGGACAGCACCGGCCAGTAGTGATGATTACTACTGGTCCCTCAGAAGCAATGTCAGAGACACCCAGTGTTAATAGCTTTTTGTGAGGTTTTGGGTTATAACAACAAACAGCTTTTTGAGAAATCAGGCCCAGGGCCTCTGGTGCTCCTTTCAGGCAATGTCAGAGACAGGACAGGAGGCCCAGTCTCTGCAGAGTCCTTCAGCTCTTTTTTTTCCTCCTTTTTTCTCTTGGGCTCCTCTGCTCTGGCTTATAGCCTATTTCAGGGTACCATCCACAAGTCTGATTGGACCATTTACCCATCAGCTCCTAGCACCTGATTGGTCCATTCCACTATCCAGGATGTCTCTGAGGAGCAACTACCACAACTAACAAAATGGCAGTTACTGGGCTCTGAGGAGCAACTGCCACAACTGACTTATGGTGGAGCAGTGGGGTGAAAGGCACCACTGCTCCTGCTGGCTCCCAGTGCTAAGGCAGCTGGGTTCTGGTAACACTATTTCTGTTTTCTAACTCCTCTATTTCCCCTGCTACTACTATCATCAAAAAACAGATCTATTTTCCCCTCTTGTTACATTCCCTCCCACCTCCTCCTCCCCCTTCACCCTCCCCCTATCTAACCCCTTACTGTTCCCCTCATCTTCTAAACCTACATAACATCCTTTTCCACATCACCCCTTCATTCTCTCCTAATTACCCTTGGATCCTTGAACACATCAGACAGCCCTGGAGAACACAGATGTTCAACAGAGAAATAAGTATTGGGACGGTACTCAACCACAGCAGCTCAGACACTAGAAGTCACAACCACGCCTCAGCAAGAGAAACCAGAAGTCAAGCCCACCAGCACCAATAGTACAGGGGCACTACGCAGAGCAAAGCAGAAGGCCAACAATAGGAAGGAAAAAAATTACAAATGACTCTGGAAACAATACACCACAGAAAAAAAGTCAACCTCCAAAACCCAACAATATGAACACAGAAGACTATCTCTACCTGACAAAGAATTCAAAATAGGGAGATCAGGGAAGATGGCGGCAGAACAAAGACAATGTGCCCATTGCCTCCATACACATACAAAAAAAGGATACCAAACAAACAAAACCAGAAAACCAACTACCACCTCACAGACCAGAAGCATCAGCCTGACCAAAAGTGGTAGGAAAAACTCTAAGTGAACTGAGCCCAAAGTAATTACAGTGCTTTTGGAACTGAGTGGTTTGAGGCAGAAGCTGCCACAGCCATGGGGAAAACACAACCCTGGTGGATCTGAAAAGCAAATACCACCATTCCCAGCCCCCACCCAGAATGGAGAGACTGGGTTTTGCAGCCACAAACAGGCAGGAAGGTTAGCCCTTGCCACATGCACAGCGTTATTGACTCCCATGCCAGACAGGCAGGGCAGTCCACTGCAGGTATGCAGGAAGTGAGCAGACCCCCGGCACCAGAACAGCAGCCCAGCGTGCCCCACATGTGAGTTGGGTGGGAGCAGAGCCCCTCCTCCCGCACCCAGAACAGGCCTGTGTGCCACATGCAGGGGGAGGGAGCAACCCCAGGTGCCTGAAACAGCAGCCCAGGGTGCTGCAGCAGTGTGGAGAGGGGGCAGACCCCTAGTGACTGAAACAGCAGGCTGGGGCACCACACCAGTGCAAGGAGGGGGTGGGCCACCCCCTCCCCCCGTTGCCTGAAAGAGCAGCCCGGCACGCACCACCCCCCACCACCTGAAACAGCAGTCCAGAGTGCCCGCAGGGAGGGAGAATGTGTACCCCGCCTAGTCCCTGTGGCAGCCCGGTGCTGCACATACAGCGTAGGGAAGGAGAAGACCCCCCATGCTGGAAACAACAGCCCAACTTTGCCACCCCCTGGAGATCAGAGTATCAGGACAGAGCCCCACACCCATGGGGCTGGAGAGGTTCCCGTGTACCTACTGGACCAGAGCCAACAGGGACTGGAATAGGAACCACAGGACCACCTTCTGGAACTACATAAAAAGAGAAAGAAGGGAGCCTCAGGGAAGAGCACCAGGCAAGTGCACCCATAGCCAGGGGCTTAAAGACCACAAGATCCTCCTTAGGAATGGAACAGGGGGACCCTCAGGGACAGGGTCCACCAACATATCTACAGCATCACTACCCCTGTGGAACTCTAGAGTAATGGGTGGACCTAGTTGGACCAGTTTCAGACATCCCAGAAGGAGCACCGCAAAGAGAGATGCCCGCCAACACCAGTGGCAGAACGTTCCAACGGCTAGAACAAACTAGAAATCAAACAACAGGGAGAAGGAAAACCATTAATAACCAAGCAAGTCCACAGGGAAAGGACATGCCAAAAAAAGAAAATCAGCCATCAGAATACAACGACGACATGGATGAACTTCTCTCCCTGCCAAGCGAAGAATTTAAAACCTACATAATCAAAAAACATAAAGACAAAAAGGTAAAGAACGGTATGAGAAAAATAATCAATGAACAGAAGAATGAAATCGAGTCCCTAAAGAAGAAAATGAAAGAAATGCAGGAGATTATAAAATAATTGGAGGACCTAAAGAACTCTGGGAAAAGCAATGAAAACAGAATTGATGAAACGGAAAAACAAATCAGCAGTCTCAAAGATACAGAAATAAAAAGCAAGGAAAAAAGTAGGCAGGAAAAAGAAGAAACATTTTGAGAACTATCAGACACTGTGAGGAAAGGAAATGTAAGAGACATAGGAGTCCCAAGAAGGTGAGGAGACCAAGGAACCGAGAAACTATTCAAAGAGATAATTGAAAAGAACTTCTCGAACATGAAGGAAGATATAAAAATAGACATACAAGAAGCTAAAAGGGCTCCAAATTACCTCAACAAAAGGAAAACTACAGCAAGGCACTTAACACATTGTATGTGGGAAACGTATTTATACGTTTTACGATGACTGGTAGTAGAGCGCGGGACACGTATTAATACGTTTTTTATAGGCTAGCAGTAGAATGCAGGTAACGTATAAATACGTTTATTTTTATACTTTTTTATTGCTCTGAAGGGATGCTGACATGCAGATATACAATTCCAAAGGACAAAATTTGGGTCTCTAACGCATACATGGTGAATTATGTATGTATTTCAGCTATAACGGTAATCTATTCAACTGCGTAGAATCATCCCTTCACACAATTCTCTGCCTTGCCACACATTCAGTGTGATTCTAACAATCGGAAAGGGTGCACACTTCACAAGATCTTTGTAATTTTGATCAAAGTGACATTATTTCGAGAGACATGAGCCAAATTGACGACGAAAGTAATTAAGAATTGTGTGTTGGGGGCCCTCCCTGGTGGCGCAGCAGTTGAGCGCTGCGCTGTGGAGCTGTCGGCAGCGCGCGATGCGAGTTCGACACCCAGCCGGGGAGAATTCCACATGGTGCGGCAGACCTCTCCTGCCTTGCCCGCTGCTCCCCTCAGCAGTGTATTTCTGATCTGCCTGTTCTGCTCCCCACTCTGTCTCTGGTGAATCCTCTCGCCACCCCATGCCTCTGGCCTGTACCCCAGCTTGTATGTATAAATAAATCTTTAAAAGAAAAAAAAAAAGAATTGTGTGTTGATCGTTTATCGGATCTTTCGTGTGATAGTGATACCGAAGATCATTCAGAATTGGAAAGTGACAATGAAAGCAACAGTAAAGATATCCCCCTACCTACAAATTTTACTCACAGAACTATATCTTCAAGTTCTGATGAAAGTGAAGATGAATGGTCCTCGACTGGCGAACCTCCAGTTCTTGAAGATTTTATTGGTCATCCTGGAGTTACTTCGAATGCTGCTCCAGAATCTCTGATTGATGCGGTTGAATCATTTATAAAAGACGATTTATTTCAATATTTAGTTGATGAATCAAAAAGATA
>PVIJ01006975.1:0-86830 GCA_004024925.1 Scalopus aquaticus | reverse complement strand
ATCTTCTTTGAATGCTGAATAGTATTCCATTGTGTATATGTACCACATCTTCTTGATCCAGTCATCTATTTTTGGACATCTGGGTTGCTTCCATACCTTTGCTATTGTGAACAGTGCCGCAATGAACATACGGGTGCATGTATCCTTTTGGATTAGTGTTTTTGTGTCCTTTGGGTAGATTCCCAAAAGTGGTATTGCTTGGTCGTATGGAAGCTCCATGTTTAGCAGTTTGAGGAATCGCCATACAGCTTTCCAAGTGGTTGGACCAATTCACATTCCCACCAGCAGTGTAGAAGAGTTCCTTTTTCTCCACATCCTTTCCAGCATTTGTTGTTGCCTATATTTTTAATGTGTGCCGTCCTCACAGGTGTGAGGTGGTATCTCATAGTGGTTTTGATTTGCATTTCCTTGATTATGAGAGTTGGGAAGCAGAGGAGTGAGTGCCAAGGACTGGCCTGACATTGGCTTGTGTGGCTCAAGTCGTTAAGTAAGGACAGATTTTGTTTATGTGCTCCACATGTTATTAAGGTAAAAGAAAAAAACCTGACCTCGGGTCATTTTAAAGCTGGCATGTGTTTTCAGAGATGGTTTCACTGTTTGTTTTCAGAGTTCAGTTCTGCTTATTTTCAACGGAAAGTGTGAAATGTTACTTTTTAAGGTTTCTAAATAAACTTCCTTTTGATTGATTTGTTGATCAAGTCACCCTAAACTATCCTGAGAAGGATGATTAGTGAGATCAGCTGGGGACAGGAAAGCTTTGCACTCCCTTGAGGAGTTCGCTCCCCCCCCTTTAAGCCTCAATAAGCATTCTGAAGCAGCTTTGACCAGTAATAAAAAGAAAAAGCCAAGCCACAGTGACTCTGTGTAACATGATGTTGATGGAAGTTCTTGGTTTCCGCTGATACAAATGACTCATCAGTATCAATAGAATTGTGACTTCTAATAATAACACAGTGCAAGACCTTCAAAACATGTGGTTTTAGCCCTAGTTGTTAGTGAAAGGTTGGAAAATATTAGTTTGAGCTTTTCTTTTTTCTGATCTCTTGATTTCACCCAAGTATAAAGTTGTTTTTTGTAGGTGCGATGATCACACTATTGTTTTTTCATCTTACTGTTTTTAGTTTCGTTATGACCAAGTCCCCAAACTCAGATCATTTCATCGCTTAGAAATCTGTGCAGTAAGCATCTCCTGTCAGGGCTGTGTTTTGAGGGAAATGTGGCTGAAAAGCAAATCCTCCCTAAACAGAGAAAGGAAAAAACTGGTCCAGACAAACGTCCACCCAGAGGCTGGCCTCCTACACAGCGTCTACTATGAGGGCTGTGGTAATGCTGACTCGCCCCATTGCCATGTGAGTCACTGTCAAAGGATTCCAGGAGAAGGTTAGCAGAAAATTCGAGTCAGAGGAAACAGCAGAATGGAGAAGCAGCAGTTATCACAGGAAGAAGGGGGCTGCCTGGAGAGCCTGAGTGCACCGGGAGTCTAGGTGGAGGTTCTTATTTTGCAGCCCATTTACTTGTGTCTGTATGTGGGAGCCTGCTTTTTTTTTTTTTTTTTTTTTTTTCCGGTATAGGTTTGGTTGGCTTTCCCTGCAGTTTGGCCAGACCATCAGAGATCACTATCTCAGCTCTGTACCACAGTGGCCTTACCTACAAGCCTTTCCATTTTACATTCTGTTTTTGAAGTCCTGCATTTTCAGAATATAAAATCAACAACTATATTTCTATCTATAGAGTTATTTTCCTTCTAAACACATGATTAGAAATGCTTCCATCATTGTTGCCCAGCTACCAGAGCCAGAGCCCTTTGCGTATTCCTTCCTATGAGAGCGTTAGTCTGAGAAATAAACCCTGTGGAGTGAGGCACACAATTATATTTTTATTAGTTGAACTTTTGTATCAGTCTTGCTTCATTCACACCTGGTTTCGGGCAGAAATTCTTTTGATCTTTTGCCATCTTCTCAGTGTTTCGGATTTTTAATTTATGTAAGTTTCTATTACTCTTTTTACCCCCTTGCTACCCATTAGAGTTTCCTTTCTGGGCTTCTTTTTCTTTCCCTCACTTGGCAAGTCTTTGCATTTCTTTCTCCATGTGACCACTCACCTCTTCTCATTTGTTTTCTTAAGTTTTGTTCACATCTGCCTGTATCTCACACCCCTTCCTACACTGATCTCGGACAGACCCAGGCATGCACACTCGCCTGTGTGCATGCACTGACTTTATACAAATACACGCACACCAGTGTGTGCACATATGTACCTACAATAGGCCCCTCCCTGACCCTGGCCTCTTTCTCATGGAGACACTCACCCCCGCCAATGGCCTCAAGTGCTTTGATGCCAACCATCCCTGATAGCAGTGGTTTCTGGGAAGGCAAGGTCAAGTAGGAAGGAAATTGGAAGGGGAGCTTCCAATTTGGCATCCCGCCTGCTGCTGAGAAGTGCTTCCCCGGAAGGGGGCTGGATTCTGAGGAACCAGGAGAAGACCTAAGGGAGGTCCCAGTCCTTAAAGCCAGAGAGGGGAGAGGGCTGAACTTAGGGAATGCCCAAAGGAAGGCCAGAGGTTGAGTAGATGCTACCACCCAGAGCTGAGCTCGAGCTGGAGAATCCAGGTGGTGTCAGAAATGCATCTGAGTGAGGGTGTGATGATGGAAGAGAATTCAGTGGGAGACCCAGAACACAAGGTAGGAAAGAAAACCAGGATCTTTGAGTTGCCTTCTGGCAGTTAAAATGCTCATACAGCATGGTAGGTGTATGGGAACAGATGGAAGACCCTGGAACACATGACCCCGAATTAGTTCATGCTCCTTGAGGGAGAAAAATAACATTATATGTTCATGTACTTGTGGAATACAGGGGAACCCCTTCCTTCTCAGGTTCCCCAACACCTTGCCTCTCCTCCCTTTTCTCCTGTAACCTCTTGCCACTCTCTGACATCCTGTATATTGTATGTTGCTTACTTGTTTGTTCTCTGCCTCCCTCACTATGACATAAGCTCCAGGAATTCAGAGGTCTTTGTTTTCTTTGGTCGCTGTGGTATTCCCATTGCCTGAAAAAGAGTCTGGGACTCGGGGTGCTCAATAAATATTTATTTGTTGCATGAATGAATGCATGAATGAATGAATGGACTCATTGACTTTCCCATTTAAAAACCACCCATGGCTTCTTGCTGCCATAGAAACAGTCCAGAGTCCTCAACAAAGCATTTAAAGCACATTCTATATCCTGTTACCACTCTACCATTTCAGATGTAGTTTTCAGCAATCTTTTCTTCATGCTGAAGTTAAATGTCTTTTGAGTCAGCTTGTTTTTATTTTGTACAGTTTCCTAATGTGTGAGTTATATATATTGACTTTAATTTTTGAAAAATTATCCTAAAATTATTCTTAGGCAAGTCAATAATTACTGACTAAGCACTTGTTTTTTGCAGAGAATTCTGTTAGGCATAGAATGGAGAATACAATGCTAAGATAAAGTGTGGTTCCTGTCCGTAAGGACTGTTTTATCTTAAAGATGATATATATGAACATAAAACATTTGAAGTATAGTGTGCACTGTCATATGTGATCAAGAGCTGGGATAGGTAACAGAGGCAAGTGTGGTAGGAGTTGGGAGAAAGAAAATCAGCAAATATTGGAGGACTAGTAAACTTGAAATGTTCTCAAAATAGTGTAGAGTTTGTTGAAATAGTCCTTGATTCCCTAGTTGATACCCTTCATGATTTTATAGATGTTAAGCTCATCAGCTTTATTTACTGTATCACCTTTGAAAAGGATACAGTCTCTTTCTTGACCATCCCCAAATTAGACTATCTTAAGATGTTTTGAATGGAGGGATATAAAGAATTCTAGGTGTAGAACTACAATGATTTATATAATAGTGCAAATGGTGTAGGGCCTCCCTGGTGGTGCAAAGGGTTAGTTCTCAGCACCATGAAACTATCTGCAGCCACTGCAGCACAGTTCAATCTCCAGCCAGGGAGCTTCCCACATGGCGCAGCAGATTTATATAATATATGAATGATTTATATAATAGTGCAAATAATTTAGGGCCTCCCTGGTGGTGCAAGGGGTTAATTCTCAGCATTATGAAACTATCTGCAGCCACTGCAGCACAGTTCAATCTCCAGCCAGGGAGCTTCCCACATGGTGCAGCTCTGTCTCGCCCACAGCTCCCCTCAGCAGTGTATTTCAGTCAGTCTGCCTGTTCTACTCCCCACTCTGTCTCTGGTGAATCCTCTTACTTCCTACACCCCAGCTCTTATATCAATAAATAAATAAGTCTTAAAAAATAGTGCAAATAGTTTAAAATGTATGTGGAGTTCTTCACTTTTATTATTTGAAAACAATGTGACTAGAACTTGTATTCACTGAAACATAAAGAATGAGAAGACAACTTCAGAGTAATTGATGACACTGGTGACATATATAGAGGACTGGTTTAGCATATGTAAATAACACACATGAATCAATAAGGAAAAAAAATCAGACTACCCAATAGAAAAATGATGCTGTACATTTATTTCTATACTTACATACTTTAAAAAATAAGCATGAATGACTAGCTTAAAAAATCAAACACATGCAAATTAAAATCATAACAACATACCAAATATATTCTCTGTGTTTGCAGAAATTTTAAAATCTGACAATATCATGTATTGGCAAGGATGTGAAAAATGGGAGTTCTTCTATATAGCTGATAGGAGTATAACTTGATACAATTACATTGGAAAAAAGTTTGCTATTACTTGACCAAGTTCAACCTGCTAATAGCCTAAATTCAGAAGTCTTACTTCTAGGTGAGGCTTTTGTTACATAATACATCTATTATTCAGGTGCTTCTAGAAACATGTGCAAGAAAGATCAAAGGAAGTACTGTTCATAAGAGCAAAAACTGAAAACAACCCAAGTGCCCATCACCACACCGCTATATTTATGCACTGAGAGACTATTTAGCAGTGAAAAATGAGCTAATAATACCGCATAGAGGACAGTGTGGAGAGACAGCATTGCTTGGTAGTTAAGAGTAAGGATTCTGCCTGGATTCAAAATTTGGTTCACATACTTATTGTGTGACTTGGGCAAGTTTCATTCCCCCCCCCTTTTTTTTTTTTAGTTTTACTGCCTCCATTCTCCTACCCCCCATCCCCTTTCTCTATTATCTAGAAACAACCAGTGAGGGGTGATCCTTAATATTAAAAGATCAGTAAAATCACTTTTCCTTTGACTTAGAAAATATGGCAGTCAGTTTGATAGGTGAAAAATGCATATTTGAAGTCTGACAAAGTTGAAAACCTGGACAAGTTTTTCTAACCTCCGTATATGCTAGTTTTCTCATCTTTACAGTGTGGAAAATGATAGTGTCTACTTGATACAGATTAGGAGGATTAAATGAGTTAATATTTGTGACATGATTAGGAGAGTGGCTGGCACTCTCCTGAGCTTGCATCAGAATGCATGAATCATAACCTGACTGTAAGTATATGTTAAATAAAAATGCACGCACACATATGGATGAATCTTACAAACATTGTTGAATGAAAAATACAAGACGGAAGAATATGTATAGTATGATCCTGTTTATGTGATGTTCAAAAGCATATAAAATTACATTATTTAGGAATGCAAATATATATTGCAAAACTATAAAGGAAATTAAGGCAGTGATAGTTAACTGTGAACCAGAATAGCAGTAACCACCAGTGGTGGAGTGGAATATGCTGGGGAGGGGGCTCCTTGGGGGCTCCCTAGGTTCCCACCTGAATAGTGGTCCCAAGGATGTTCTTTTTTATAATTATTTTTCTTTTTTTTTTCTTTTCTTTTTTTTTCAAGCTGGGGTACAAGCCAGAGGCGTGGGGCGGCGAGAGGGTTCACCAGAGACAGAGTGGGGAGCAGAATAGGCAGATCAGAAATATACTGCGGAGCAGTGAGTGAGGCAGGAGAGGTCTGCCGCACCATGTGGGATTCTCCCCAGCTAGGCGTCGAACTCGCATCACGGGCTGCCGACAGCTCCACAGCGTAGCGCTCAACCACTGCGCCACCAGGGAGGCCCTATAATTATTTTTAAAACTCTGTTTTGCCCCCAAATATGAATGACACGTTAGATACACATTTTTAAAGGATTTTGTGACTTGTTATTTTCTGAAAATATTTCTGATTTGATATGTTATTTTAAAATTACCTCAGAGAATGCCAACCCTAAAGCAGCAGGATGACATTTAACAGAAATAAATGTAAATTTCTACATTTGGGTTAAAAAATGTTCAAGTATAGAATTTATACACCTGCTTGGTACCACCTCCTCCACAAGACTGTGAGCCGTCTGTGTGGCCTGTTCTTTGGTTCCTACAGAAGGTGACACCTCTTTAGAGCCACGTTAGGAGAGGGGACCTGTTGTAGATTAGGCAGTGCAGTGCTCTCACTGAACCCTCCTCAGGCCTGGTTGACCCATCTGTGGAATCCTACACCCACCCCGAGGGGGTTATTTTAAGGAAGATGTTGACCGTGAGGGAGCATTATCTGTAGATCAAGATGTTTAGGAATTAGGAAACTGGCCAGTTCCACGAGCAGCCAAGGAATATGGAGAAGAGGACGTGCAGGGGGAGAGTGTCTTCCTTCACTAGAAGAGGAAGCAAATTTTCTCTGTTGCCTCCGCAAGTCAGATCCACTGTATATTGGTGGAGGCACATTTTGGCTTCTGTCACAGGAGATGCTCAAGCAGAGGCTCCGGGACCTCCCTGTTGCTTGTGTGGAACCTTGCTGTGTAGTTCCTGGAACAGGGTCATTGGCATCGTACAGCTTGTTAGGGTTCAGCGTTTCAGACCCACATCACACCTGTTGAGTCATAATAATCTGCATTTTATCAGGATCCCTCAGGGACACACATATTAATGCTTGAGAGACTCTGGGCTAAATGCTTCTAACTTTTAAGACTCAGTGATTTTTTAGCAAACTGCATACTCAGCTGAAAGTTACCAGTTGATATGATGACGTTATCAATTTAAAACACTTAAGCATGTTGTATATCCACAAACCCAAAAAGTATTTTTTGATGGATTAGTTTAAAATGGATTTGTGCATTTTCCCCTTAAAGTGAAAGTTAGGTTCCGTATATGCTTGCCCATTTTATGGCAATTAAAATAAAAGTGTTAAATTTTCCTCTTTTTAATACATATGACTAGATTCTTTAAAATTCTCCATTAATTTCAATTTTTTTCTGCTGTGTTCATTAAAAATACCAGAGATTAGAGTTCAGAATACCTGTTAAAAATACTCAAACAAGACATTTAAATAATACCGTTAAAAAATACTCCAAAGAAACACTTAAATAATAAAAACATCTCATAATGCACTGATTATATCTTTAGCATATTTTTTGACTTGTACATGTTCCACATTTTGACCTTGTGGAGCCCTTTGAAATATGAATATTTTAATAGGATTCGCTATAGTAGCCCTATCTTTTAGATTCTAGATATGAGATCACTCAAAATAGTTTTTCCTCCCTTCCCCCAACAAAAGACCATGATTAAGTTAAGCTCATGTCCTTTTTTTCTTAACTGTTTTGATACTTATTCTTTTAACTGATGATGTTCAAGTGGGATCCATGATTTGTTTCATAGTTCTTCATGTAGTTGATCACTTATTCTTTTGATGTCCACATGTTTTGATGTCCATGTTCTTAATATGATAGCTGTAAAGTTCCAAAATTAAAGAAATTTTTAAATGACAATCAGATATAAAGTATACTTTACTGTATGGTAAAATGATAGGGAAAGCTCCTTATGAATAAAATGTTCTTTAAGGCACATATTTCCAGATTGTTTTGTTGTTGTTGTTGTTTTTTAGCGTATAAGACAAAGAAATTATACTTCAACTATTGTTCAATGATTGAATCAATATTTGGTATATGCATGTCATCTAGATGAGATAATATGTGACAAATTGCTTTATAAAATGGCTAAGTGCTATAGACATTAAATACCTTTTGTGCATTATACCTATATTTTAATTTTAGTTCAGCATGGTTCCCCTCCTTTTATAGGACTGACTTTTTTTTTTTTTAAAGATTTATTTTTTATTTATACATACAAGCTGAGGTACAGGCCAGAGGTGTGGGGCGGCGAGAGGGTTCACCAGAGACAGAGTGGGTAGCAGAACAGGCAGATCAGAAATACACTGCTGAGGGGAGCAGCGGACAAGGCAGGAGAGGTCTGCCGCGCCATGTGGGATTCTCCCTGGCCGGGCGTCGAACTCGCGTCGCCGCTGCCGACAGCTCCACAGCACAGCGCTTAACCGCTGCGCCACCAGGGAGGCCCCCAGGACTGACTTTTTAAAAAATTTAAATTCTGCTTTAGTGAGGTTCTTAAAGTTTTGATTAATTTCTTCCTATTTGCTTACTTGCTTATTTATTTATTTACTTACTTATTTATCCCACCTCCACCCTTTAGAGTCCTTTAACTCTTTCTCCCTCCCACTTGCCTCGTAACCTCAGAACCCTCACTTTTTTTTAAAAAGATTTTATTTATGCATACAAGCTGGGGTACAGGCTAGAAACTCAGCGCAGAGAGAAGGTTCACCAGAGACAGCGCGGGGAGCAGAACAGGCAGATCGACAGAAATACACTGCTGATGGGAGCAGCCGGGCGAGGCAGGAGAGGTCTGCCGCGGCATGTGGGAATCTCCCCGGCTGGGCTTCGAACTCGTGTCTGCTACCTCCAACAGCTCCACAGCATAGCGCTTAACCGCTGTGCCACCAGGGAGGCGATGAAATGTCCAACCAGGGAGGTTGATGAAATGTTCAATATTTGTCTTTGTCATTCTGACTTGCCTTACTACATATAATTCCCTCAAATCCCTTCCATTTTGCTCTAAATATTAATATTTTGTCTTCTTATGGCTGAGTAGTATTCTATGGTATGAATATAACATCTTTTTATCCAGCCCTCTGCCATTGTTGTTTAGATGTCCTGGCTACTGTAAATACTACTATAACAAACATTGTAGAGCATATAATTTTTTGAGTTGGTGGTTTCAAGTTCTTCAGATAGATGCCCGAGAATGGGATTACTGAGTTATATGGTATTAATATTTTCATAAGTCCAGATGACTTTCCAAAATGGCTGCACTAGTTTATAGTTAATAGGGTTACTCTTTTTCTACTTTCTCTCCAACACTTGTTGGGGTTCCTTTTGACATCTGCCATTCTCAGGTGTGGGATGACATCTTACTGTGATTTTGACCTGGATTTCCCTTATTAAAAGTAGTGCTCTATCTATTGGCATTGTGGATATCCTTTCTGGTAATTTGTCTGTTCAGACCTACTGCCCATTTATTAATTGGGTGACTTTATTGTTAAATTGAATAATTTTTTTACATAGCCTGGGTATAGCCCTTGTTTTTGTAATGTGTGAATATTTTCTCCATTCAGTAGAATGTCTTTTTTAATCTACTTATTTTTCTTTCCCTGTGTAAAAGCTTTTTAATTTGGGGTAATCCCACTTGTTTATTTGTACTTTAATTTCCTTTACCACAGAAGTGGAATCTCCAGAAAGTTTTATTATTGATGTCATGGAACATATTGCCCATAGTGTCTTATATACTTTATTGTTACAGAATTATATCTAAGTCTTTAATCCATTTGGAATTTGTTTTTTATGCCTGGAGTTAGGGAAGAGTGATCCAACTTCATTTACATGTGGCCTTCCAGGTTTCCTGGCACCATTTGTAAAAGAAAAGCTCCTTTCCCTGCTGTATGGTTATGACTCTTTTATCATGAATTAAATATTGGTATATACGTGGATTTATTTCTGGGCTTTTGATTCTGTTCCATTGATAATTGTGTCTATTTTTATTCCAATACCAGATTGTTTTACAAACTGTTGCTTTCTAGTAGTTTAAAGTCAGGTGATGTGATGCTCAATTTCACCCCTATTTTCTTGGGATCTTTTTGCTATCAAGGCCTTTTATGGTTCCATATGAATTTTAATTTTTTTTCAATTTCCTTGGAGAAGATTGTTGTTATTTTAGTGGGGATTACATTAAATTTACATATCTCTTTTGGTAAAATAGTCATTTTGATTTTACTGATTTTCCCCATCCATGAAGGTGGAATGTCTTTCCATCTCCTTATGCCAGATTTTGATTTCTTAATCTATAAATGATTGTGAATGAATGTCACCACTCTCCATCATGTTACTAACTGACCATAAGGTGGAAGGCTGGACTTTTTCTTTCGGGTTATTTACTTGCTTGTTTTGTTTATTCATTCATTTATTCATTCACTGTGAATATATGTGGAGGACTTTCTGTGTGCAAAATACTTTAGGAAGGGCATAAAATGAATAAGAGAGTCCCAGCATTAAAAAACCTGTAGCGTCATTTTAAGTATTGAGCAAGTATTGTGAGATTGATGTTGAACTTAGTGTTTAAAAAATGATTGCTTAAACTGTAGTTATCAGTTTTTAAAAAGAAGATATAGGAAGCTTACTGCATATTCCTATAGGGTTTACCTGATCTTAGTTTTTTCAGAATGTTCTGAAATCACATGTTCCGATATAGACTCCAGCCTGTGCTCCAGTTCAGTAGCCACTAGCTACATGTGACTTTTGAGCACTTGAAATGTAGCTGGTCCACGTTGAGTTGTGCTGTGAGTGGTGTGTGTATGTATCTACACTGGATTTTAAAGATTTCATATATAATAAAGGACAGAGAAGATTTCAATAATTTTAATGTTGGTTACATGTTAAAATGATAATATTCTACATATATAAATATATGTAAAATATTTCCCTGGTTTTTTTCTTTAAAATATGTAGTTATAAGAAAATGAAAATTACATATGTGGCTCACATTATATTTCTATTTGAAAGTACTAAGTTATCTAGAATTTAAAGTGTAGAGTGATTGAGAGCTCTTAGGGAAAAGACGCCAGAGCTTGACAGAGTTTTAGAGATGACATGTCATTGACGGAACCCACTTACCCAAAGAAATCCCTTTGTCCTACTTTCAGAGATGTGCCTGCTTTCCTGAACCTACAAAAAGGGCATTGATAGAGCAAACATTTAATATCTATAATGTACAGAGCATTGAGAGGGGGTCTAAAATATCGCCTACCAGGGAGGCAAGGGATGTGCATGTGACTTGTTAAATCATGGAGAGAGATGAGTGGCTGTTCGTTGCTCTGACCCAACAGTGTCACAAGAAGATCATCGTGGCACTAAATGGCAAATGAAAGAAAGAAAAAAAGTTCACTGTGGCCTGCAGGGGTACCTTATAGAAGGCGCGACTTGATGAGGCACTGAAGAGTGGGTAGGACTTCAACCGGCAGAGAGAAAGGGGCATGGCTGGTTCGGAAGGAGGGTTGAGTGAGAAGAGTGAAAAGGCAGGGAGGAAAGCACAAGACACGTAAGAGGTCAGTGAGACAGATGAGTCAGAGTATGTAGGTGTGTAGGTATAAGTAGAATAAATGTTTCTTATCTTTAATTGTTAGGAAGTTCTTTAAATAGCAAAATTGGTAATATTATCTTACCAGTTACATTTATACTTACATTTATATACAACCATAAACTTATTGCTGGATAAGTATAAAATCATTGAATATTTCAGGCAATAGTGATAAAACATCTGTGCATCCTTTTTGCTGAATGCATTGTGTTATTTGTCTGATCTTTGCTGTTTGCTCTATTTTATAGACATGAAAGCAGAGAAGCAGAGTTTGCATAATATATGGTAAATCTTGAATTTGAATTTAACTTTTGAGATCTAGTTAATTTTCACACCTGTAAATGTTTCTTGAGAAAACATAATTTTATTTAATTTTTAAATTCAGCTATCTGTTCAGACAAGTACACATATCACATATATTCATCGTGCTGATGAATTTTCAGAGTGAACTTTGATGTAATTAGCTCCCAGATTAAGACATAGGATATTATCATTCCTAACCTAGATACCTCTTTTGCCCCCTTTGAGTAACTACCCCATCCATGGCAACCATTTCTCTGACCTTGAAAAGCATAGATTTGCTTTGCATGTTTTTGAATTTTACATAAATGGTCATATGGCATATATTTTGTGTCTTGAGTTTTTAATTCAGTAAATACTTGTGAAGTCCATTCATATTGTAGCACATAGGCCTTTGATTTTCAATGCTATACAGTATCATTGTGTGCAGATACTACTGTTTATTCATTTGTTAGGTTTTAAGTGTTAGCCGTTGTGAACATCACTACTATTGAACATTCCAGAACTTATCTTTGGTGAACACACTTAGTATTTCTGTTGGTGGTATATATAAGAGTAGAATTACAAAAGCAGCTTCATTATTAAATTGTCTTGTAGATGAGGATGAACTTTGACTTTGTGATACTCTCTTGAAGAAAAGAAGTAACAATTTAAAATTTTAGATACCTTAACTGCTATATCTAAATGTTAAAGCACTCTTTATGACAAAAGGATCTAATGGAGGTGAATTTTACTGCCTTTATACATTTTTGGAGGAGGGAATACTGAGAAAATAGTAAACTCTTTCATCTAGATGGAGGTTGAAAGCATTGAGATACTGAAATACTGAATTTGTATTGCTCAGGTTTCTCTTATGGTTATACATTTGTCTCCACAAGAAATCCTGGCAGATGATAGTAGAAAACTAAGATGGGATTGTTACTCGGGTGTCTATTAGACCAGTATAAATAAAGGATGAGGAACTGGACTTGTATTTATTGGGGAATGAGGAAGTAAAGGGGGTGCATGGTAGGAAATTGCATCCCAAAATCTGTAAGTAAAGCTACAGTCCTCAAAATTTCACTGTGCTTTCTTCCATCCCTCCCTCTTTTGTTTGGGTAAATTGCAGGCAATCAAATCTGCGTTCTTGCAAAGAAGGCAATTATAGATTCCCTAACCTGTTTTTAGAAAATAATGTTAAGGCAGACAATTATCCAGAGGCATCCTGTCTGAAGGAAGTGCAGTTCTAGGATTTGCCACTACTGAAGACTCCAGTGTCTACCTTCGAAGCTTATTAACACTAATGATGATCATTTAAAGATGTGTATTTTATATTTAGACTTTTAAGAGTTGTGGAACTTAAGCAGACTGAGCAGAGAAAGAAATCCTGTTGTTTTTTTTTTTTCTGTGCTCTGAGTCAGAATGGCCTTAGGCAAGTTAGATGGGAAATGGAAACATGTGGTTAAATACTCTGATGGTTTCTTTGGCCCCAGTGGACAAAGAGCATTGTTGTTATTGTTAGTGGTAAGTTAAGATTATTTTAGAGTGAGAATATTTCATTACTTAGGAGATAGCTCTTCTAGACTAAAGGTTTTGTGCAGGTATTGCTGGGGAGGACATTCCTTGCATTTATAGAAAACCACTCTTCATTATTGGGATGTCAGTGATGTGATTACTCCATCCTGCACTCTTTGGTTGTATTTTGGATTGTGGGTATATGTTTAAAAGAACATATATGGGTATGTGTTCTTAACACTGATTGGTAGCTTCTTTAGGACTATAAATTATGGGCCAGAATTTGAGCTTACTCTTTTATCCTCTCATTTTCCAAATTAAATATAAAGTGAGAACATGAGGGGGGGAAGATCGAATTATTTTCAAGTCGTATTCGAAGAGCAGGTGTGTTCTCTTATGATTTACAGTGCAGGTGCATTTTAACTTAACTGCTTTAAATGGCGATTAAAAATTATTCAGGTGGAACAAAGCAAAGTTTTAAAAATGACTTGTAAACAGTGGCTCTTATATTTTTCCTGTTTTTTTTTTTTAACCTATTTAGTATGCATTTCTAAAGTGGCCTCCTCAAAGAACACTGCTCCAGATGTGTGAATTACATTCACTCGGTACATCCAACCTTTTTATCTATAGGACAATGTGGAGTCATGGGCCAGGGATCTTCTCTTTGCCTGCTTCAGTACCAGGGAACAGTCCACCCTATTTTTGGACCCAGTGATGTATGTCCATTTCTCATGGAACACTATAGACTCCATGGCACCCTCACTCAGTCCCCATTCTCTACCAAAGGATTTGCTGCTTCACTCACTTAGTGCCTCAAATATTTGATGTTAAGATTGTGCACTTGCACAGTCAATTACCCAAGTTGTGTGGGTGTATTTAGAGGGGTCTCCCCTTAGCTTAGCTTCAGGGCTTGGTGACAGAATCTAAATAACACAGGTTACTCATCACGAGTTGAAGATTTTCCCCCTTTCACATCGATGCTTCTGATATAATTTTATACGTTGGCTGATTGTGTGTGCGTACTTTGTGGCTGCTGAAATGCAGCTGGAAAGTATGTGGGGGTTGTCTGCTTCCTCTGAGGCTGCTACAGGTGGTCAGGTGGGGGCGGCCGTGATAAAGGTACAGCACCCACTTCCGTCAGCTTCTCTTGAGTGCTGTAACCCACTGCCTGAACTGGAGTCGCTCTTCACCCTGATTCTCCCCTTGGTACTTCATCGTTCACTGCTTCTGATTTGCCTGTTGAAGGTTTATGACTAAGGTTGTGGTTAAAAATTCCCTTTTTAGGTATGAAAAATCTTTCAAATTACTTTGTGTTGCAATTTCTTTTTCTTTTTTGGCCATGGACCTTCTGGATTTTGTGAAAATGAGTCCTAAAAAAATCCTGATATCATAAAAAGTTAGATAAAGGTTAGGTGGATAATATATTCCCTCAGTAGAATAAAAATAAAATCCATTTATGTTCTTGGTGGATTGAGTATGTTAAGAGGCGTTTTATGTTGGAAGCATTACCAGCTATTTAGAAGAGATATGGAAAAGCCTATTTCAGAATATTGTCCTAGAATAGTTAGACCTGGCAAGGGTTCGTTTACTTGGCCTTCCGGTCACCTACATGTTTTTTTAATTTCTGCATAGCACTGTCCTTGGAGCTGGGAAAAACATGAGCTGCCCTTAGGGGGTTAACAGTCTCACTGGAAGGGAACCAACTTTTAGTAAGCTGCCTGATGAAGTGATAGGAGCTTTATAGGATCTTACTGAGTCTTGAGAAAATGTTATAAATGAGGTAATATTTCAGAGGAAGAAACTGAGGCTCAAAGACATGAAGCACACACTTAGGGGAACCCATGGCAGAGTGAGGGCACCAGCTCCAAACCCAATGTGTTGTTGTGTGGGCTGCCCCTTGCACTTTGTAATTTAAAGAACAGTGACTTTGGGACTCCTGAAAAGTAGTGCAGAAGTTCAGAAGCAGGAGCGTTGGGGTGCAGCCAGAGTAATCAGAGGAGACTCACTGACTGGGTGGCTTTTGGACCTGAACTTTAACAGGAGGTAGCGTTTGTATGGAGCGGCCAGACAAGGGACACTCCGCACAGTGGAAGCTGAATGAGGGCTGGTCTTCTAATAAAGGGAAGACGATGGAGACACTCGTTGAGGAGAAACGGAGGAAACCCCGGTAGCCGGGAGCCATCGAAATTGAACACTTACCGCATACTCACTGTTCTTGGCACTGTTCCAAGGCTTCCAAGGCCTTTTATATCTTTTAACTAATCCTGTCTTCACAAACCCTTTGTGTTAGGGATGAGGGGCCTGAGGCCCAGCCCTTAAATGGTGCCAGGCCATGATGCTCCGGAGCTTAAGCTCCTCTTGGTGACTCTGCTCTTCCCACCCCTCATTACAAAGAGGTGCAGGTGACCTTATGGGGTAGTGGTAAGGTTTCTTGATTTACTGGGGACAGTGATGGAAAGATCAAAATGGCAAAGGTGGTGATTAAAAGATCAAATTGACAGCAACAAGTTAGCCAGTTTGGGATAGGAAGGAAGAGGAGAAACAGTTACTCTGAGCTAACTTGTTTGGGCAGGGCAAGTGGGTAGCAAAAGACAAGTGAAATTTAAAGAAACTAAGTGATTTGACTGATTAGTACTGAGTTTGAAGAAGAGGCTCTAAGATTTGGAGACTGAGTAGCTAAGTGGGCAATTTTGCTGTTAAAAAAATCCATGAGGCCTACCTGTTTTGTACAGGGCAATAGCACAAGCATAAGAAATGAAGGTTTTGAATGAGTTAAATACACAGGGGGAGAAAAATGGTTCACTCAAGAGTTGCAGGTAAGGGAAAAGAGTCTGTGGTGGCAAGGGTGGGGGGACATGGATCACTTGGAGAAATCTGTAAAAAAAAGGGGTGATGCCCAGGGAAAGCTGATGAGAAGCAGGGGGAAGGGCTTAAGAGCTGGGGGAGAACTCCAGGGCTCTGGGAAGTACCCTTTGTAAAGAAGCAGAGAAAGGTGAAAAAGGAAAAGGGAACCATAACCATGAAGTAATCAGGAGAAGCAGCTAACCAGGGGAGAAGGAAGAATTAAAAGAGACGGTAACAAGCTACTGAGCAATGTTAATGCTGCAGAGATGTCAAGGATTACAGAGAAGGGGGCATAGACTTGACTGAGGAGAGGGCCATTTGTACTCTGCATAGCAGGCGCGATGGACCCGGGAGGTGAAATCCATGAACTGACAGTTTTGGTGTTGCCATGTGCTTTCTCAGTGAACCTTTGTAAGCACTAAATTGACTAGGTCATTGCCAAGCAGAGTAGGAGTTTAGTAAATACCCCTTGGTTGCCTGATGCTGCATTTTGTTAAACTGATCTGTGATATCCACACTCTTCTGTGCCTTCATTCACATAGCTCCCATGTTCTGACTGTGGAGGTGTTTAATTGATCACCGCCTGCTAGAGACGTCATTTTGGGGCCAACTCAATGAGCTCTTGTAGCTGAGCGGGTGAGGCAGAAGACCATAAGTTTGGAACCTGCTTTGGCAGCTCACCCAGCTGCCCACGATGGCCCCCACCCTCACCCCAGCTCCTGCCAGCGCTGTGTATTTTGTTTTCATTTCTAAACCTCTTCTGAATACTCTGATTGTTACAAGGGATCCAGACCATCTTTTAGCTCTGCCACACACAAGCTCCCTTCCTTTTAGGGCCTCTTTGTCATCTGAAATACAACTGATATGAAAATAACCTGGATTTTTCCCCCCCAACTTCTCAAATCCTCAAAATACCAGACTGTGTCATAGATATTCCAGTGCCTGCTTATCCTTTGGTGAGATTTCCTTGTTTCCAGGATTTCTTTCTTTCAGCACCACAGCTGTGACTTGTAAAGCATTTCATCCCACCACAGTAGCACTCACAGTTATTTTTATTTAAGCTGCCAGATTTGGAAATGCACCTCACTTTTAGCATTAGATTTTAAATTTTAGGGAGAAGAAATTTGCATTTACAAGTGATCATTTTTATTTTAGCTTTTGGCTAGAGGCCTATTTGGTTCTTTATTCCACCAGCCAGTTTTCTTGGTAACTGGCATTCTCATTTTAGAAGACTGTATCTCCATCTAGAAAGCGCAGAAGAATTAGGGGCATAGAAATGCTTTCTGAAATGCTTTTTGTCCCTCCTGCAGCATAGACTACTGGGGAGTGAAACTTAGTCAATTCAGGAAAGTCAGACCTCCATTTCCCACCCCATCTAGGGCCTTTGCTTCTCTTTCTGCCTGCCTGCCTTCTGTCATCATTAGCATCTTGACTCAGAAGTATGAGAGGGGAGAAAAACGAAAGTCAAGTTAACTTTATTTCTTATCTACAGTTCTGGCACTAGTTAAAGTGTGTTCAGTTGCATTCTTGGTAGTTGTTTCTTGGAATTGTCTGGTGTTTTGTTGATTCTCCCGTTCTTTTAAGTCTTCATTTGTAAATGTAATCAATCTAGAGGAGAACCAGATCAATTATTTAGAGTAGTTAGAAATCTGTTCTGATTATAAATTTTTCTCTCATTTTTCTGATATCTGTTTTCAAGGGTCTAAATATATAAATATAGTTCCAATATATTTAATAAAATTTAATCTGCTGTTATTAAACTTCATAAATATCTTATATTTCTGTATTTGTCATTACGAACATTGACTCTCATTGTTTAAAATTGTACTTCTCTGTTTGGCTTGAAGGCCCAGTTTTGCTTTTTATTTCCAGTGTGTCATGGGTTGATACTTTCATAAAATTCAATAAAGATGAATTACTAGAAAAAGAAATTAAAAAGGCACAAATATTAAAATGTTTTAGAATTATTGTATCCGAAAGATATAAAATTGCTCTGGCACACTGCTATAAAAGTCTCTTGATGTCTGTCTCCAGTGTCTGCACTGTGCAGGGCTGGCCTGCAGATCACATATTGAATTTCACTGTCTGGGTAGGATTTAGGCAGGTGAGGAGGCCGAAGATGAATCCCTACTAGCTTCAGGACATATACTCATAAAAGGTTTTTTTTGAATTTGTCACCTTTCTATTTCTTGCATATATGTTTATCATTCATCAAAGTCGAGTGCAGAAAAAAATTCTTTTTAGCCTTATTTTAAGTGGAACTTAATCACTGGATAATATATGATAGTTACAACATTTCAAACAATATAATATAAAGGTGAATCTCAAAAAAGTTGTCTTTCTCCCATTTTCTTGAATCCTTGACCTTTTTCCATATATAATATATATACACAAACATATGTATATATGTATGCACACACACAGCTACAATGTCATTTTCCTCCTATATAACAATGGAATCATAAACAGTACTCTGTAACTTATTTTTATACTTAACATTTTGTCCCGGCATTTTTCCTTATCAACAAATACAAATTCAATACCTCCTAAGACTTTAATTGTACCATAGATTATTCTATTATTCCTCAGTTGATGGACCATTAGGAGTTTTGTAGATTTTTCACTTTCCTAACACTCTAGTTAAGTCCCCACACAGGGGATGTTGTAAGTTTGTGTCCAGACCACTGCAGTAACATGAGTTGCATGAATTTTTTTTCTCCCTCAGTGCATATAGATTGTTTACACTATACTGTAGTTTAACGTGTACAATAGCCCTGTGTCTAAAAAAACAACATATATACCTTAATTTTAAAATATTTTATTGCTAAAAAATGAAGAGCAAAATGAACACATGCTGTTGGAACAGTGCTGCTGATACACTTGCTTGACATAGAGCTGTAAAAGGAACAATAAATCTTACTGCAATAAAATGAGGCGTGCTTGTCCATGTATTTTTCGGTATCTGCTTTGATACTTGAAAGCTAGATTTCCAGAAGGTGAGTGAAAGGATTACCAGATGACATTCCTAAAAAGTTACTTCAGTATAGAATCCCACCAGCAAAATATAAAGTACCTGGTCACCTCACCACTGCCAGGGGTTAGGAATCTTTTAAAAATTTCCTCTCATTTTAATGGGTGAGAAGTTAGCCTTAGTTGTTTTAGTTGGAATATACCCAGCTACCATCAATATTGTGCCTCTTTTCATGTTTGAGGGCCTCTTTTCATGTTTGAGGGTCTGTTAGATCTTTATTTAAGGGGGGCATAAACCCCAACAAATTTCCTTTTATTGGATCTTTTAAGTACTAGTTTTTCTGTTTGTGGTCTGCTTGATGATGGGGTTTCTGATTGTTTTATTGGGACAGAGATTGAAAGATGACAGAGATATAGTATTGAGTTTTGTTTGTTTTGTTTGAGATGGCTTAGTTCTCATTTTCTTTCTCTAACATTTTTTTTTCTTTAAGATCAGCTTACTTACAGGAAATCCGTCTCTGTCTATTTGTGTGTAATGTAAAAAGGGCCCTGGGTGGGGCATCTTTATGGCTTGGCATGCAGTACACACTGCCCAAGGAGTGTATATTCACACATGTACTTTTTTTTTTCTTACTGAATTAAAGTCACATAACAAAAAAAACCTAACGCTCTTAAAGTAGGGAACTTAGTGTATAGCTATCACTTCTATCTAGTTTAAAACATTTTCATCACCCCAAAGGAAACCCTGTGCCTATTAGACATTTAGTCCCCACCCCCCTCATTCCTTATCCCCTGGAAACCACTAATCTGCTCTCTGGTTTTGTGGATTTTTACTTTTTCTAGATTTTTCATATATATGGTATCATATGTAACTTTTTGTGCCTGACTTTTGTCATTTACCATAGTATTTTTGAGGTTCATCCACATTGTAGCATGTATCAGTACTTTAGTCCTCCTTATGACTGGATGATATTCCATTGTATACCACAAATATACCACAATTTGTTTATCCATTCATCAGTTGATAGACATTTGGGTAGTTTCCACCTCTGACTGTTGTGAATACTCACACATGTAAATGTAGACCCCAAGTTAGTCATACAGAGGGAGGCCTGAGGGAGAGAAGGAAGGCAACTGAGAAGAGCCCTCCGCTGAGTCTTCTAGAGCTTTCTTATCTTTTAGTGATTGATCATTTACAGGATCTTTAGAAGGCTGAGTCAGTCTTGGGGTTAGATTGGGGATTTGTGTTCATTTGGCTTTAAGGTCTGGATTAAACCAGAACACACAGGCTCTGGATTATACCTTCCAGATTATTCCACACTCGTGCATGGTTGCTTATCCCCCCGCTCCCCCCTGCTCAGGACACTGGTTGCCAGTGACTAGAAGATGATATCCACAAGGGTTCCCTCTTTGGAGGTTACCTCTGTCTCTAGCATCTGGCTTGGAATTTGTGGTATGTGGTGACCAGGGGGAGGAAATTGTGCCAGTGTTGAACTTGCTCAGTGGGTCAGGTCTCAGCTCAGCCGTTTCTGTAGCTCCCTGTTTTCTCCTCTGTAGAATGGGGTTACTGATACCTAATCATGGAGTTGTAGCAAGAGTTAAGTGAGATCTAGAGGCCGTGGCATTGCTACCTGGTAGTGCTTAAAGAATGTTTGTTTCCCTCCTCAGAGCATTTTTAACCTCTTCTGTCCAATTCCTTTAATACTATCTGCTTCACAAAAGTAAGGCAATATGCACATCAAAGTTCCTAGCAACATGCCTGCCCTACTCAGTATACATAGAAAGATCCTTACCTTGTAATTAGCATTTCTCATTGGGGAAGTGCCATCTAGTTGATTACACTGCGTCTAAACTGCTTTAGGTGGTAAAGATTTCACCTGGGTATATTGAGTTGTTCGGCAGCTTTGTGTTTATTATCATAGACACATCATGCTAATTAAAAGACAGCCATGTTCAGGATATTTAGTGGCTAAGGTGGTGGTGTGTGAGTTAGGAATTTAGCATTATGTTAGCACAAACATAGTTTTAAAAGTTACATCTATGTCAAAATCTTGCATCCCAAAGAAATTATGTGGATGGTAAAATCATCTCTCTTTTGCAAGCTGACACTTACGTCTGGTCTTTGAAAATGATATTTAGGGTACCCTGTTTTGAGTACTGTTTGGGTGCTGTTATTTAGAAACCCTCTTTAAAGGCAAATGAGAAGTTATTTTAGAAAAATAAAGTTAAAAAGAGAAGAAATTGTTTTCTGCTATCCTCCCTCTCAACTGTGTAACAGGTGTACCGTCTGACAACTGGGTAGCTCACCCCAATGTGCCTGACGCAAGGAAGTATTTAAAATGTTTTCTTGTCACCAGTCCTGGTATACTTGGAGAATGTTACCGTTCTGTCAGAAATGAGGCATGCTTTTAGTTATGATCTTTTTCTTCTCTAACCAAATCTATACTGACTATAATAGCAAATCACTTGCCTAATATTTGCATATAACTATTTGAAAAAGCATTTTGCATCCAGGTGAAATTTTGAAAGCCTTTAAAAATATTTATAACCCTTATATTTTATATTAATAAAATGTTTATTTCGTAACTTTATCTCATGTGCTATGACTCTACCCTCACAGCTTCGTTGAGGCTACCACACACTTCCCAGGGGGCCACTAGTGGACACTGGCACGCGGCTGGTGAAGTGGGATCTCACTAGAATGGGGAGACCCTGAGACTCTCAGTGTCAGCTTTCTAGGGACTTTTGGAGGAAAGTGCCTGGATTGTTCTTTATGCCTGTTCACTTCCATCAGGGACCCAAAACAGAGCCATGTCCAGAACCTACAACCTGAATCAAGGTTGTGTCTATAGAAGGCCTCCCTGGTGGCTCAAGGGGTTAAGTCTCAGTACTATGATGCTATCCTCAGCCACTGCAGCATGAGTTCAATCCCTGCAGGCCAGGGATCTGACCCACATGGTGCAGCAGACCTCTCCTGTCTTGCCCACTGCTCCCCTCAGCAGTGTATTTCAGTCAAGCTGTCTGTTCTGCTCCCCACTCTGGCTCTGGTGAATCTTCTCACGGCCCCTGCCCCCACACCTCTGCCTCCACCCCAGCTCTTGTATGCATATATAAGTAATGTTTTTTTTTTAAAGAAGGTAATCGAATGTGCCTGTTGTTAGTCCTGACAATTCTTTAGCTCAAGGTCACCTAAATTTTGGATTTGTGATGTAAAGATACGCATTTACAATTTGAAAAGCTGGTACACAATTAAACCTTTTTTTTTTCTTTCTAAAAATTCAAACCTAGAGAGAAGATGAAATAATGTAAGGAACACTTCTATACCCTAAGTTTACTCTCACCAATTATTAACATGTTTCTATATCTCTCTGAGAGTAGTTTTTGTGTGTATGTGTTGGGGAGAGGGTTTCATTTTTTATTTTAGAACTGCTTGACACTAAGTTGCAGACTTCATGAGTTTACCCCTAAATGCTTCAACCCCTAAATAAAAAATAAGATACTAACCATAACACTATTATAAAGGAACTCTTACATGAAAACTGGACAGAGGGCAGAAGTAAAAAAGACAGACTGAGTAGTGCTGACATTGAACTTGCAAAGTATGAGGAAAAGAATTTTAGAAAGATAATTTCTGTTTGGATATATCTATTAGGGAGCATGTACTAGGGTTAATTCCTATTTGTCTTATTAAAGTATAAAATTTTTATATATCAATGAACCACCTAATTGATGCAGATTTTCCCTAAATATTTATTTAGTCAAGGAATCTCTCCTGGTGCTCTGAAGTGGTTTGATATTTTGACCAGCGTTATAAGTTTTTCACTCTACAAATACATGTCTTTAGTGCCATCAACCTGAAACCTGAGAGACTACCATCTACTTAGACTTGTGGTTATGAAAAAATGTTCAAGGGAATTTGCTGGTGTATTGAGGACATGGGACCTTCCATTATTGTAGTAAAAAATGTTTACTAATAGATAGCTCGAGTGAACATGAAAGTCCCTTCCTGACATTTAGAGTTGAGTAAAAGCTGATATATATTAGTGCACTATTTCGAGAAATAATTTAACCAACCTTGCAAAATGTTAAGCTTGATGTCATCACAGACTTTTTGCAGATTTAGGTCTTGGAGTGAGCTCCAAGAAAAATGCTACTCTTATAAAGCTGAACAGCAGGGACTAAGTTGAGTGGATGGTATACATAAGCATCCCTGATTTGTGTATTTTAAAACAAAGATATGCATTTTCTTGATACCATTAGCTCACAGAACATTAAATAAATTAAAAGCTTTTTTTGGACTGTTTCCCTGAAAACATCCATCTTTGGCAGGATTTAATATTTTATGAGAGCAGTGTTTGGGATTTATTTTTCAAATGTTAAAAAAGCTATTTTCACTAAGCTTTGGGATGGGAACCATATTAAGCTGTCTCTCTGAGTAAGCACATCATGCATCATCAAGTCAAAAATGGGAAAAAAGTGTTTCCTGTAGCAGTAAATGTCATAGAGATGTTTGACCCATGATTTTTCATGAAAGGCTTCATTTTCAGTAAACACTTGTGCTTACCCACAGCATCAAATCTGATGACTGGCCTCCCACTGAACAGGCGGGAGGGGAATGCATCCCAGAGAGTTTGAAACTGTACTTTATCTTTCATTTCCTTTTTCCTTTTACTCTTTTAGCAATTCAGTGGCCATGGAGATTTCTTATTTTAAAGTCCTATTTACATATCAAATTTGCAAGCTACAACTTTTAAAATAATTTTTGTACCATACTTTGTAAGCAGATTACAGCAGCATTCAATGTAAAGTATTTGTGTAGTGTCTTGTGTATCAAAGCCATGCTTCCCTATGCCTAACTGCACCGTCTCCTGTTTCCAATTTGTATTAAGAAAGTTCTGTGTGAAATGTGAACTCTAGTTCTTATGGTTGCTAAGAGGGAATTTATGTTCCTTGGAATACTAGCCCTTGAGCTATCATTGCAGTAATCTTACTAGGAATATTTTAATCTTCTCTAATGTCCAGTGCTCACTTTTCAGATATATATTGAAGATGTCTCTCCTTGAACTTGGCCACCAGTATGTGCATGCAGTATTGACTGGTCTCACTCGTGATGCCAATAATGCTTTTTGGTGAAAGCCAAACTCAAAATGGAAGATTGGTTTTGTTGGTCATTTGTTCTTTCAGCCAGTAAACATTCATTTAGTGCCTACTTTGTGTCAATGCTGTCCGAAAAGGAACAGGATAAGATTAAGTCTTAGAATCACGTGGCAGATGCCATGGACAGGTACTAACTGAACAGGAGCCACGACAATGGACTGGAGATTGGGATGTGGGCATTGGAAGGAACTCCACAGAAAGGCGAGTTAGTAAAGTTACTGCTGAACTTGTGCGTCCCACATTGCATATGGGAAGAATGTGTAGATTCCCCCAGTAGGAAGGACAAGGGTAGGAGGAGGAACATTCAAGGAGAGAGGTGGTGTACAAAGCCAATGAAGCACAAAACACTGGTCATGTTGTATGAATTTCAGATCGTACATATGACTACAGCTGGGGGATGTGGGCAGAATAATAGAGGAAGATCAGAATAAGACATAGATGGGAGCATTTTGCATGCCTTCCCAAGGGGATTAGTCTATTCTCTAGGCAGTGAGGAACCACATCTGGAATTTTAATGAAGATATTTCATCACCAAATCTGTGCTGCAGAAGTATTGTCTTATCGCTATGCAGAGATGCAACTAATGGCAAATGGAGGCCATGCTCAGAGTTCCCACATTGCTACGATAGTTCACGGGAGAAGGGATGGACTGTGACATCGGGGTGGAGGTTACTTTGGAAGTAGAGAACTTGATGACTGGATAAGTATTGGGAGAGGGGAAATAATTGAGAACAAGTCCCAGGCTTTAGGTTTGTATGGCTGCTCAATTAAGTCACAAGGCTTGGGGGGGGAGTCAGGATTTGTGTGAGAGACAGATAACTGAGAACCAATGACAGAAGCTCTAGGAAGTGGACATTTAAAGAAAAGAAAAGTAAAAAGAAGGCTTAGAAGGAATGATCTCGAGGGAGGGGAGTAAAACCCGCGAATAGGGTGGCCCAGGACCCAAAGCAGGAATTTTCAGAAGGAAGGAGTGATTAAGAGTGCTAAACACTCTGGAGAGGCCACGCAAGGGTCCCCTTGTATATCATCCCCCAGGTCATGTAATCCCACCTTGAAATGTAAAACAGTGGGCAAAATTTAACGCTATTCTCCATGAGTAGTTTGGCTGAGGCCAAACGTGGTAGGACTTTTTTTTTTCCTTCTCTGGCCTTGAGAACAGTGCCTTCTCAGTGCAGCCCAAGAGGGCATTTTAGCAGCCCCATCACACTATCTCCATGGAATCGGCCTCTGCTGTACCCCAGAACCTTACACTGAACCCTAGAAATTGGTTGTATTCATTTGGACCTACTTTTAACTTGGCAAGAACTTTTGGAATTCTATTTCTGGCGTCACATTTTCATACCAATATGTCTTCTGGATCTTTGTTTCATCATTGGTGGAAATGAGTTAAATACAGACCTTTGTCCACAATGATGTCCACTTATTTTTGCTTTAGGTAGAGTTGTACTAGTGATCATCTGGAACTGAGGAAGTTGAATGATTAAAACAAGAGAAAAGCTTGCTTTCTACTCATTCCAAATTTTACTTTAAAGGAAAAGCATTTAAAAAATTAAATTAAGTATTTAGATTTTTTAGCATTTTCTCAGCTTGGGTATCCCAAATTCTCAATGGTTTCCACCGGAGCTTGGTTATAACCCTTCCTGGGGGCCCCTGGGTGTGGGCAGCGGATTACAGGTGGCTGAACATAGTCTCAGACTTGATCAGGACCACCTTAACTCCCTCCTGTATCCTGCAGTAATTGATGATATTCCCTTATCACTCTTGAAATTGTCTCACTTACATCATGCAGTCACCTTAGAACTCTGCCTGAGCTGTGTCTTTTTAACACGTGTTTTTTAACTCCCTCTCTTTGGCTCAGGTCAGAGACCTCATGTTCCAAGGAATTTTGATTATGGCAGGTGATGTTATAAAGTCTTCATCCGATTTGGCTGGAGGGAAAGAGCTGGTACTTAGGAACGTTAATCTCTGTATTATTAAACAAGAATATCTGGGCAGTCTTAAAACCAGCACCTCTCCATTATTTGATTTTAAAATACTGTGATTGTTAGGTTTGTCTAGACCGTCCAAACTTCAGTTTTGTTGCAACTTACTGCTGCATAATTATAGTTAACTGGTTGATGCTGAACACAAAGTAGTAGAACACACGAGATTCTAAATTATTTTCTTTCTTTCCTTCTTTCTGTCCTTCTGAAATCTAAGGATTATACTTTCCCACCCAGCAAAAACATCTCAGAGGGTTTATCTGAGTCACTGCTCTCACTTTCCTCTGTGAATGCAGATCTACATGGTGTTCTCATCTACCCTTCTGTAAATTGTATAATAAAATAAACTTTCCACTGAGATCCTGACAATTGTTGTAAAGGCTCCTGTTTGGGGAGGATATTCTCACGTGCTCTTGAGGTGCATTGCTCTGAGGGAAAGTTGTCTCTTCATTAGTTACTCATGACTTAGCCCAGGTGTTACCTTCTAAGTTAGGAAGAGAGAGGGCAAGCTAGCGCTGAAAGCCCTGGTGATGCATTTAGTGTTCAAGGGCAAAAAATTCTGAAACTGAAAGGATTTTCTTTTCTTTCTTTCTTTTTTTATGTATGACTAGCAAAACAGCACTGATTAAGACAAGTCAAGCAGGTGCTGGGTATGTGCTAAACTATTTAATGGTTTTCAGAGTACTGAAGGGCTATTTTTAAATGTTTCTATATTATTCTCAGCCATGCTGCTGGATGAAAAGTACAAAAGGCTAAAAATATTTACAGTTTCAGTAATGTCTGTTTTTAAAGAAACCATCCTGTGTGACTTATTTTCCACTTGTAGGAAAAGAATATTTTGGGGAGAATTAGTCCGAAGTGGTTTGTTCAAGGCTTAGATTTTTAGGAAAAATAACCATCAAAAGGGCAGTAAGTTGGTTTACAAATCATCACAGTTGGAAAAAACCAAACTGAGGAATGAAAACAAAGGTGATTAGTATTACTTTTATTATTGTTGTAGTGTTACTACTGTTTTTTATGCTATTAACTGTAAGTCCAATTGAAAAGTTATTCCTTTTCAAAATTTTTATATGGGGTTAAGGGACAAGTTGTTGGTGCCAAATTTCCTGGGCTTGTATCTTCACTCCATCTCTTAGATATGTGATCTTGAGCAAGTTGCTTAACCTTGCTTGTGTGCCTCAGTTTACCTACATATAAAAAAAGGGACTAAGCACATGCCTGGAAAGTTGGTTGTGAGGATTCATTGGGATGAAATTCTGAGTACTAAAATAGTCCTCAGCAATATTGCCTATGGTCATTTTTGATCTTTTTACAATTTTACTTTTTAATTGTGGCAGAAAGTGCATGATACAAAATTGACCTTCCTAACTACTTTCAAGCGTACAGTTCATGGTGAACATTGCTGCATAACAGTCCCCTAGAACTCTTTCATCTTGCAAAACTGAAATTTTTGTTCTTTTAATAAAAAAGGATTTTCCTTCATCACCAGTTTCACAGCTCTGGGGCAAAACACAAGAATGCAAGCTCAATTGAAATAGGAAGTATAGATTGTTCTGTTTACTGCTGGATCATGAGTGCCTGGCCCCGAGTTGGGACTCAATCAGTATTTATTGAATGAGTAAGTGAATTACCATGAGGCTTCATATGACATACTAGATGTATTTCTAAAACATTAGCTGCTTAAATCCATTTTTATAAGTGACCTAAAATATACAAGACCAACTCCTTTTATAAAATGAAGTGATTTTTAAAACAAATAACTATTATTTATAAATTCTGATTTTGGTAGGTCAGTGTACTTAGTGTACTGAGACTAAACATGGTGAAAGGAAAGAGAACACATTAAATGATTTGCCTAAATTTTGAACAGGACACATTTGAAGTTTAAACCTTTTGACTTTCATTCAGATCTGGCCATCAGATCTACTTTTTCCTTAGGCATATGTGAATCATGTTCTTTCTTTGAGAATTCAAAAGTTCAGGTCTAGATCAGTATTTACCAAAACTGGTGGAACACTATCTTCCCACTGAGAGTATGCATCACCTTTTGTTGTGTTCTTTAAAAGAATGTCAGCTGAGCATGGTCTAGAAATGGCCCAAAGCCTGTGGGTGGGGAGGAAGGAAGAACATGTCTCTCACTAAAAACCTGCCACTGATAAATTATAGTCTTTTTTAAAAAAATTTTTATTTATTTATGCATACAAAAACTGGGGTGTAGGTCAGAGGTGTGAGGTGGTGGGAGGATTCACCAGAGACAGAGTGGGGAGCAGAACAGGCAAATGTACTCAAGTACACTGCTGAGGGGAGCAGTGGGCGAGACAGGAGAGGTCTGCTGCGCCATGTGGGAAGCTTCCTGGCCAGATATCAAACTTGTGCTGCAGTGACTCTGGATAGCTTTATAGTGCTGAGACAACCTGTTGCACCACCAGGGAGGCCCTAAATTACAGTCTTATTCTGTGGAGTTTTTCATTTCTCTATTCTGTTTGGGGGGAAAAATTTGAGTTTCTCATAAAGTTTCTTTGCTTCTGGATAAAATACTTAGTGTTACTTTTCATTACGCAACCTTAGAGTTTGTTTTTATGGTATATGAAAATGTGCCAGTGAACAGTTTATTTTGTACTTAAGCATTATTGGTAGGTAATAGGCACAAAATGTGACTTACACATAGGTTCACTTTTCCCGGATAAAAGGGAGCTTTCATTTCCATGGATTTTGCAGTCCTGGAAGGATGACTCAGAAACCATGTCACCTGCCTAGACTTTTCTTGGATCTCATCCCAGCAGTGTCTGGTTCTAACCAAGAACAGGAGTGCACCTTTTAGCTGCTGCTGGGCAAATTCTGTTCCCACGGCAAGAGACGGTTACCCATCTTCCAAAAGTGGCATCTTGAGTCATTTCCATTATGATTCTGACCTGTCTTCTGAAAAGTGATACAGGAAAATGATGTGACCCAGTCACTCTTTCCCATGCCACAAGACAGTGTTTGCCTCTGAGTCGGAGACCATACATCTTCTGAAAGATCTCCACTGCTTCTCAAGTTGTTAAAGTTTTTGTATTTTAATTCTCTAGTAGCAGGAAAGCATGTCAGGTCTTCCCGATTTCTTTTTAACTCTCTTTTGATTCCACATCTCAAGAGGAACAGAAACCAAACAAAAGTTCATGTTCTGGACTCTGAGGCCAGGTTAACAGTGAAGCAGCGAGCTCCTCCTCCTCCTCCTCTGTGCTGTCTTGGCTTCCGCTGCACCACAGAATCCAGCCTCCTCCTAGGAGCTGGCAGGCTTCTGCTGACCTGGCCCCAGCCAGCCCCTCTGTCTCACAAGGACGTTTTCCCCTCACAGTCACCCTGACCAGGGACCAGACTTTCCTGGAGGCTGTTGCTTCTACCTGAAGTGTCCACTCTGCATTTTTCATTTTTCTAATTTTAGCTCGTCCTGGAGTCTCATCTTAACACCACTTCTTCTGAGAAACCTTCCCTGATCCCCTCTTCTACTGAACACCCCTCAACATGTCCATACTTTCCCTTCTTTCGTTCTTAGCACTTATTAAAAACTTAATTACATATTTACCTATGGGCTTTTTATTTAGAGGTTTTTTTTTTTCCTACCCTTTAACTATAAGCCCTGTGGGGGATCATGGCTGGTATTTTTCTGCTTGTGGAGTATTAGTTTGCTGCCATTGACTGAAGTGTAAGTTAAGTGATGGTGAGTAGGAATGAAAGATTCCTGTAAGTTCAGAGAAAGATGATTAGTTAGCTCAGATAGTGCAGTTGTGATATTAACATTGTGGGTCAATATTCTTTAGTAAATTAGTAATTGCTGACTACATTGCATGACTGATGCCTTATCACTGCTCTCCAAATAATAAAAGTTTTCTCATACTTTATACTGTCACCATGTTCTTGTTACAGTACCAGTATACAGGTGAAAATGTATCAATTATGATGTACTTATGGTCTTTAGTTTTTGTCATAAAAGTAAAAATCATAAAAATACTTTGAGTAACGTAATATTTGAAGCCCTTTTCATGCTCGTAAATATAAAAAACTTGACTCTTCAATAGGTGTCCTAAATTGACAGATATGCATGCTCTTTATGTGTATTTAAAAGGAAAACTTTCATTGAACTTTAATGTCAGGTACTCACTATGCCTAACAACATCAGTGTAAATTTTCATTTCCTCATCAAATTCTATTTAACTGCCCCATTAATGTTTGAGCATAGGTACCTTGTTAAAGTGTCTGTGTTCCTAAAATTTTTATTGTGAAATGCTATAAATCAAATGATTTTATAAACAAGATTGTGATATTCTTGGTCATCTTTTAAAATAATCGTCCAGTAAATCCTGATATCATCTTGTTTATCTTTTATAAATTCAAGTTTTAATAGGCACCCTTTTTTCTGAAATTGGAGGTAATTTTTGTAAACAATAAGGGCATTTTTTTTTCAGTCTGTATCAAGAAAATATTACTTTGTTTCTGGTGAAAGTATATTAATTTACACTTGACACTATCACAGTCAATAGGAAAGGACTAAGGAGCAGAGGGAGCTGGACACAAACATAACTGATTTTTTTGATTGGTGTGGAAACTTTTTGAAACTTTTCTTAAAGAGTTCTGAGCAAAAGCTGAACGATAATAAGATTTTCAGGTTAGTTGGAGAAAATGTTTTTAGTGGACAGCAATAAGAGAGGAAAATTATATTGAAATATTTTATTGTAACTTTTAGAAATGGATCATCTCCATTGAGCACATGACACAAAAGTATAATTTACTCTGCTTTACACTATGCCAAGTATTTAAAGGGGTGGAGAATATGGTAAAGGCAAAGAAATTGGAACCCTAGAGTGTATATTTATTTAAGATTGATTTTAACTTAGAGGTTCTGGCTCTCACCATTCTGGATTGAGTAAAAGACTTTTTTTTTTTTTTTTTTTGCATAAGGAAAGGTAATGAGAAGCACACTCTGATCAAAGCAGGGAGGTTAATTAAATTTCTTTTCTGTATGCATATTTGTTTATTTAATTCATTAAATATTTTAATTTTCTTACATTGTTGTACATTTTTGTACAATATTTTATTTCTCCCCTCAGGTGTAGTTGCCATAGGTCTCCCACCACCACCATATCCCCAGTGAACTGTCACCATAGTCCCTTGTGCACTTCCCTCCCCGGCCCTGACCCCTGGTCCCCTCTCCCCTGCTGTATGCCTCCGTTCTATATTTTGCCTGCAAGCTTTGAAAAGACCCTCTTTTCATTGGTTCCAGAAATAATCATTCAGACTCAACCTACCCATTTATCAGTCCAATTTAATGTCTGCCACTTCCTTCCCACTTCTTTCCCCTCGATAGTTCCTTTAGCTGTCATCTATTCCACATCTTTGTGCCTCACTATTTTGTCACTGCCAGTTCTCCTGTCACAGCATAAGGATCTAGGCCTGGAGACCTTTGAAATGGATTCTGGGAGAGCAAGTCTTCAGAGGGTTTTTTCAAGTCTGTTTCTCCCTTTAAAAATTTGTTTTTTAATCTAAACACTAAAAATGTTTAAAACTCAGACATTTCTTATTCCAAATTCTGGTTATTTCTAATTACTTCACAACTAAGTCTGAAGTTTATCTATGTAGGACTGGAGCTAATTAAACTAGTGGATGATATAAATGAATCTTTCCTACTTAAGAGAACAAATTGCTTTGAGCCAGTTTAGAATATCCACTTTCAAAAATGAATTCTATTTCAAGGAGGAACTTGCAATGCTTAATTGTTTTTGGCAGCGTGTTTTAAACTCACTAAAATAATTTTAAAGCAAACTTATGTTAATGTTTTTCCTTAATGGTTCTCACTTGGTTAATTTCAACAGATCAAGGAAGATTACCTTGAGCTACAAGGACCTGTGAGAGTAGGTGAGGACTCGAGAAAGACAGGAACAGCTTCTAGGGAGGAGTCAAATCCAGCAGAAGAACATGGAATGTGCCAGATGTGGTACCAGAGAGTGGGCCCTATGGCACAGGCACATCTATGAGAAACAGACCAGAGACACACAGGCATGTTTAGGCTGTATGCTTGTGGGGAGCGGGGGTGTCTTAACATGTATGTGGTATGTACACATGGAGACCCCAGAAGCCATTGACATTGGTCTGTCAAAGTAGATATCAATGTCTGTCCATAAGAATTTTAGATACTGCCATTATCCCAGGTTGAGTCAGGGCTCCAATTCTACTTCACAGGATTATTTTCAGTAATAACTGAAAGAATTTTTATAAAAAACTTAGAATAACATCTGGAATATAGTAAGCATTTAGCAAATGTTAGCTGCTATTATATCTGTGTGAAAGTAGTATTACTGCTTCATTTAATAGAGTATAACTGAGTCTTATTATTCCTCAACTCAGTTATTTTAATAAATGAAATTTTACTATATTATAGGAAGTGACTTCTAGAGGTGTTTCAGTATAAATCTGACAAAGAAAGCTATATAGATGCTGAGAAAAGAAACTTGTTTTTTTCAGGCCAATCCTTATTTTGCTGAATCCTTAGAGTTCTTCTCTAGTGGTGCCAAACTTCAAAGTTCAGGGGGAAAATATTATTCCATAATATTAGGTATAGAAACAAGGGATGAGCTTTAAGTGACGACCCTAGTACTAGTTAAAAAATGTCTTTAATGAAAGGTTGTTTTTTTCTGTTAACAGGACAAAACTTTTATGAACTAAAACCAAAACAGTAATAATAGTAGCTTGACATTCCAAGTGGTTTTCACTATCCTGATCATTCAATATTTTCTCCAGAATGAAAACTGCAGATGGTTAAGTTTCATTGAAAATGATACCAAAAAAAAAATTAGTTTAAAAGTCAGATGAAATTGTTGACATCACAAATACCATAATCACATCAAATGTCTCATAGTAATTATTAACTCCAAGGGATTTTAAAGATGATCTCCATGGTAGGAGACCTTTTTTGAGTCAGTAGAAGTCAAGTAATTGGCCAAAGTCAACAGTGGGATTCCTGAAATTTTTAGTCCGATTACCTCAACTAGAAAGTTAGCTATGAAAGTTAACTTTCCTTCACTTAGCTGGATTACAGGTAATAAACTAGGCTTGTTTCCTAGTGACATTGTTTATCAATAGATACAATAAAATATACTTGGGTAGATGGACTTTTAAATATTACAGAAGATCGAGTGGTATAGCTATTTTGGCAGACAGTCTACAAAACTCAGCATAGGTTTACCATACAACACAGCAATTGAGTGGGAAACTTATATCCACAAAAAAACCTGATTGTGAATGATTTAGCAACTTTACTCATAGTTTCCCTAGAAGCCATCAAGGTGTCCTTCAATAATAGATGAATGGTGGTACATCCATTGCAATGGATTATATTATTCAGTATTAAAATGAAATGAACTATCCAGACATGGGGGAAACCCAGTAACTATTGCTAATTGAAAGAAGTCAGTTTGGAAAGGCTGTATACCATGTGATTCCAACTACAGGAAAGGAAAAACTACAGAGATAGTAAAAAGAGTAGTGGTTACTAGAGGCTCAGCAGGAGGAAAAGCAGGATGAAAAAGTGGAACAGTGAATTTTTAGGGCAGTGGCACTATTCTGTATGATTTTTAACGATGGGTAGATGACATGCATTTGTCAAACCCATAGAACTGTGTAATACAAGGATTGAACCCTAATGTAAATTATGGATTTTAATTAGTAATAGTGTATCAATACTGATTCTTGAACTGTCACAAATGTACCATACTAATACAAGTTATTGATAACAGGAGAAACTAGGAAGAATGGGACCTTACTGTTCAATTTTTCTGTAAATCTAAAGCTGCCCTGAAAGATAATCTACTAATAAACCACCTTAAAAATACATTCAAGAAATAGACTGTAGTTGTTTTTAAAAAAATTCTGTCCCCAAACAAACAAAAACCATATTATGTTATGTTATGTGATCTGAATCTGCTCCTTCAACTTGTTGAATCTGTGAATGCAGCACCTGCATATACTGAGGCCAACTACATTTATTAAATAAAATTCAAGTATAAGTCAGTACTCATAGTTTAAACTCATGTTGTTCTAGAGGCATCTGAATATATTATATGGGAACCATATGCATTTAGTCAACTTTTAATTTCTAATCTTATAGACAAGGGTAATAGAATTAAAATGTGACTTTGGAAATAGCATTCATTATATTATTTTAGTGGGAGATTGCAGATCTCACATCTTTATTAGGTTTGGCTGGAGGCAGTATTAACATTTGGTTGTCTTTTTGTATCCTGCAGATGTTTATGATATGGGTCTTGGTTCCTGGCAGGGTAAAGCTGATGTGGTAGTTAGGGTTTGCTCCAACCGATCCACCAAGTTGGTAATCTGTGTGCTGAGGAATAGTTGATTTTTGTGGACCGTGGTTTTGAAAGTCATTTTGCGTTCTTACTTTATAATGACTATTTAGGAATTTTTAACTATATCTCCTCTTTAACATATGATTCTCCTAAGGTTTTTTTATAGTAGGGAATAGGAAACAAAAATTACTTTTCCTTAAATAAGAATTTTATAGAGCAGAAAGTGGCAGATATTTTTTAAAATACTGATTAAATATTATGTATTCAATCCTAGGCCAAAGCAAAATATTTTCAGAATGTCTGAAAAATCCATTGTCATATCAACTATATTTAATATACTTACTGTTGAAATAAAAAATTTTGACTGCAGTTAAGTTACTTCCTTAAAGTATAAAACATTTTTCATAGATGTTAAATTATAATATACTTTATCTTTTTTATGGGGCAAAACTTCAAAAGAGTTAGCATGTATCAGACTTCTAAATACTTCATAAAAATTTACTGTATTGAAAAAAACACACTCTTTTTCATTTACTCTAAAATATTTTCTTTTTTTTTAAAGATTATTTATGCATATAAGCTGGGGTACAGACCAGAGGTGTGGGACAGTGAGAGGGTTCACCAGAGACAGAGTGGTGAGCAGAAGAGGCAGATGGACAGAAACACACTGCTGAGGGGAGCAGCTGGAGAGGTCTGCCTCGCGATGTGGGAATCTCCCCAGTGGGGCATCGAACTCGCGTCCGCCGCTGCCGACAGCTCCACAGCACAACGCCTAACCGCTGTGCCACCAGGGAGGCCCTCCAAAATATATTAAATTAAACTTTATCGACTTAGTACAAATTGAACTTTTTAAGTTTAGGACATAGTGAGATTAATTTTTATGTTTTCATTTTAATTAGCAAATCTGAAATAGTGATACAGGTTTGCTCTGGGATTGATTCATGTATCTGACTTTCTAGTCCCATTGCTTGACTTATATTTATATGGTGGTTATTTTGATTTTAAAAATAGTCAGATTACATGTATTTATATATTTATAACATAAAAACAAACATGACCTGATCCCACCAGAGATAACAGTCATCCTTTAGTGACGCATATAAAGATAAGATCCATCTCTTAGTCATATAGATAGGATTCATATCTTAGTCAAACTATAGCTGTGGATATAAATATGTATTTATTACATATGTAGATTTTAAAGCAGAAAGAGAATCATAACACTTCACGGGGTCACTATGTTCCTTCCCTGTCTCGGGACCTTGCTGTAATTCTAGAGCCAGCACCTGGCTCAGGTTCACCCCATGACATTTTCAGTTGATCTTCTCTTGTTTTCTTTTCTAGTTGACCTTCAAACAGAAAGTTCATAGCCCCTTCTTAGCTGTTAATGTGATTTACTTCTTGGGTTTGGAAGTCTGGATTGTTGTTGAATTCATTGTTTTGAGGGGGTTGAGGTTCTTGGTTTAATGCCAGGATGTTCCCTGTTCATGGGAAACTCAATCCATCAACCCCAGTTTCAAAGATTGCTGAGTGTGTGGGTTGTGGACAGGCAATTCTGAGGTTGTTCCTGGCACACCTCATACATATTTTATTGTCTATCAGTTGTAGTCCAGATGCCATGACAGCACTGATCAGCAAAGAGCCCGATGGCTTTTTTTTGGTCACAACAATTTAGTGCAGCAACTAACCTGCTCCTCCTTAAGATAGTATTTGAGTTAGGTGATGTTTCACTTCACAGTTTGGGCCTTGTATTAAAATGCATAATTTTTACTAGCTTTCAAAATAAGAAATGCATTGTGTGCTTTTTATGGTTCTAAGGCTCATGGAATTATTAATGTAAGTGAAAAAAAGACACATGATAAGCTCCACATTGGGCAATACTGCAGCTCTTCCTCCCTCAAGAAGGATACATGTCATCGTTTTTTACATTGTGAAAAAGAGCTATCTTGTCATAGAAAAATGAGATGTGTTCATTTAATTAAAATCAATTTACAGAGCTGTCTTATTTAGATGACTTGGAGAACATTAGCACCAACGTGTGGAAATTCTTCATGAGCCCTCTCAGGCAAGACTTAGCCAATTTTCTTAGGTTCCTTGTTTGTTTGGGTTTTTTATTTTCTACCTTTGTAATCTCACTTTAGCTTCTTGTCAGTATGTGTGGAACAGTGGAAAGTCAGGGAAAAACTTAAAAGTCAGCTTATTGAGGATGAATTTTTTTCTTTATAGATATTAGTAACCTAAAAGTATAACTAGTTTAAATAAATCTTAAAACATAATTTCAGGTGAACATCAGCAGTTGTGCTATTATAAGTATATGCAAATACTCTAGGAAATTTAATATTTTATTAGAAGACACAACTCCAAAAATGAACCCTACCAACTTGTTTCTATGGTAACCACTATTGAAAAGTGTCTAGCCAGTGTGTGTCTTCCCCTGATTTTTCTCCAAGAGTTTCAGGGAGTTCTTTAAATTTATTTTCCTAACATAGATAGGTGGGTGGGTAGATAGACAGATGGATAGAAAGAATGATAGATTGTTATAGATACAGATGTGTATATTTTTTCCAGTGGGGATGTGAGACTATTATAAAATTTCCATAGATTCATATAGAATATAACATTATTATGCTTGAATATATTTGGCTAAGGGACAAATCCATTGTTTTATACATTTAAACTAATAATGGAACCTGGTAAGTACTGATTTCTAAAAAAGAACTTAATCTTGCCTCCTAAATGTTTTCTGGTATTTTTATATGGAACTGTGGGATACAGCACATGTTGATTTCTAAAATGACCAGTGTCCTTTTAAAATTAAAATTTATTTGACTGTCCTGTCTTGTGACCCTGCACAAGATGTTAGATGTTCTCCTTTTCCCCTCTTCCACCATTGTCTTTGCTATCCACCAAGCCATGAGTCTCCAACTGGATGGAATTCTGACCTGCATTTAGTTCCTCTTATGACCCTCCTTGTTGAAAGTTGTATATGGTAAATATCACAAAGATCACAAAATTTATTTGCTTAGAGATCTCAATATTTCCCAATAGGTTCATTCAGAAAAACTGGTTGCAGTGTAACCTGTGGTACAGAGGGTTCCACTGTATTTTATATTTATGATAAATGAACTATTGTTTAGTTTTGGGATGCTCTCCTACCTCTCTGGGGCTGTAATATCACAGAATGAACAGATACGGTCAAAGGTTCTTGCGATGTAAAATATATGCTCACTGGGCATAATGACATTAGGGAAGGGCTCATGATATTTACCTAGTTAAACTCAAAGGAAGAGGTAAAGTGGCAGGAATTAGAGAGATACTGAAGAAATAAAACTTCACTCCGTCCATCAGTGGCGAGGATTGCATCTAACCTACAGGGATAACAGAGAAGCTAGGCCATCTCCGAGTCTAATATACAGAGTTGGTCATAATAGTCTTTCAATTTGTTATTTATTTATGCAGCCAAGAACTGGCGTGTAGGCCAGAGATTTGAGGGGTGAGAAGATTCACCAGAGACAGAGTGGGGAGCAGAACAGGTGGATCTACTGAAATACATTGCTGATTTGCTGAGGAAAAAATGAATGTTTGACTTCAGGGCCCTTTCTCTATATTTTCATTTCTCTGTATTTCCCCGCCCCTAAAATAAGGGTCTCGGTATTCCTGAGTCATTGGAAAATGACTTTGCACAGTTTCATGTGTGAAGTACACACTGTCTTTAATTTTAACCTGTGGTCCCTGTTCCTTTGAAAAGTAACTGAACAATGAGAGGGCCACTGTTCTGTCCAGTGGACTGAAGTAGGATAGTTTCATGGAATCCAAGTTCTCCCATTTTCTAGAATCCTAGTGTCTTTCTTTTTTGCTTCTTCCTTTAAATTACTCTTTTGGTCAAGCTTTACTTACATTTATTTCTCTTTCTGGGAAACACAGCAGTCTCTTTACAGTCCCTAATAGCAGTCAGAACAGCTCTATCTTTGTAATTGTAATAGTTAACATTTATTGAATGTTTACTGCATATCAGGTACTCTTCTAAATGCTTTATCTACATTGACTCAATCCTTACAAATCTATGATGTAGTTATTATTATTGGTACAATTTTACAGACTAGGAGACTGAGAACAAAAGATGTTACGTGATTGATCTACAGGTTCCTTGACTAGGGAGCTGGGATCTGAACACATCAGCTAGGCTGACCTACCCTTCTAGGATGGCAGCCAGCATTTGTTCATTTAATTCTCTTAGCAGCTCTTGCAAATGAGGTGGATCAACCAAAATGTTGCTCGTTTTAAGCAACAGGTTAACAAGCAAGGTTTATTAAACTGTACCTTGTAATTGAACTCTTTGGGATCATGTAACTGACTGTGATGATGGGTGTTCCAGGGGTGTAGAGGGGCAGCACTTCACAAAGGGGAGGGGCAGTGATGGACAAAAAAATACCATAGATGAAGAAGTGGTAGTTTAATGAGGTTAAGTAATTGATATCAGGTCCCTTGACTAGTGAATGGCAAAGGTAGAATTCAGAACTAGACTGCCTCCCTCCAGAGCTTTCCTTGTCCACCCAAAGTTATAAGAACCCCATCCTCCCTCTGCCACTCAGCAGATTTCATCACTCAAGATATCTCTTTGCTTTCTTTAGGTTCTAAGGACACACTGAAGGCAATGTCCATGAACCTGGCACTTTCCCAAATATAGCTGTTATTGCTTTATTTAATCCTACCCTGTCTGTAGCGTAGTGATGTAAACAGTTAAACTTATCTAATAAATTTTTCTACTTTCCACTTCAGATGGTGAACTTTTTCTGAGCAGACCCCAAATTCTAGAGAAATCTTTGCTAAAGCCCTGTGACCAGACCAGAGCTTTTTCAGGCTAAGGTTAACGCAAAACATTGACCTTCATGGAAAATTGGGTTCTTGCTTACTTGGGTCTCAGTTCATAGAATTGTTCATAAACTTTAGCAGCAGTTCATAGACATAGGTACAAGCATGGAAGGTTAGCTTAAGCTCTCATCACTTCACAACCCTACTGTATAGTAGGGAGAATGTTCTTTGGAAGATGGCCTATACTTTGCACTTCTGAATCTGTTTATGAAGAAATTACAGTATTTTTCAGCATTTGTACCACTGGTGACTGAAGCTTTGATCCTTGATGTGTTTAGTTTTTATGTGTGCTCATCTCTACATCAAAAACAGAGGAAGCCACAGGAAATTGCTGCCTGTATTTCCAGGAAACGTAACTACTTCACCAGCTCCCCAATCCGCACAGCCCAGAAGACCCGCAGCCGGCATTGGCATCGTTGATAGGAGGTGGTGATAAGGAGCTGAGAGCCCTTTCATCCTGCCTCTGAAGGAGTACATGCTGTGTTGAAGTGCGGTATGATTTCAAACCTGAGGGTTGGCAGTCCTCACTCTTTTCTGCTCAGGTGTGGCACCTTCTGCCTGGCCTAGGGCTGTGGCTGGCACACTCTGATCACACAGAAATGAAATGATCCTGGTGGATTCTTAATTACTCCTAACTCAAGAAATAGAAAGACCATGAGGTTCGGCTGACCAGCAGTCATTCTTTAATGAATGCTTTATAATAATGACCATAATAACAACAGCTACTATCTACTGAGTGTTGACTGTGGCATGCCAGGCATTTTACTTTAGACTCTGCATGTGATCCTAAATCCCCACATAAATTCTAAGAAGGACTCTTAGTTGCAGATAAGGCACCTGAGACTTTTACAGGATCACACAGCCAGTGAAGGATATAAAATTCAAACCCAGATCCATGTCATTCCAAGCCAGCACTATAAATAGTCAAGTAAATCTTACTGCGGTGGAGTTGGACTGGCAGTGCATGTGTACAGACAGATGGAAATAGACAAGATCTATCCAAGCAGGCTAAGCGCTTATACCCTGGAAAGCTTTGGTATAGATCTGCTACAGTGACATTCTCACATAGAAGAAAGGATGGTGGTAGCACAATAAACATGTTACCACAGGGGATTTATGCATCTTCTGGCGCTAGCCAGGATCTTGCATGCAAGCCTCCAAATACGAAAAGGCAGCTTCTCACTTCATCATGGTCCCAGCTTCCTAGCATATCTCTCTTCTCTATTTTAGCTTATAAATTCAAATCGCTATTGAAACAAGTATGAGAAATCAATGTGTTTCAACTTCTCCATGAACTGAAACAAATTTTCATTTAAGCATGAAATCTCCCATCTCATGGATCAAAGAGATGTTCTGAAAGAGAAGCATCCATAAATATTTCAGGCATAATGAAGTCTCTCTCCTTAATAATAACTCCTCATTATTGAAAAAAAGATAGAATTTGACACCAAAGATACACCCTATTAAAGCTGATAACAAAAAATAGGAAAATAAGGGTAGGAATTAATAAAAGACTTCATGATGATCCTTTATAGACTTGTTAGAGACAGATCATAAATATGGTTATGAACTTTCTGGCACTATTGTGAAGGTGGAAAGAGAAGTGTGGTCGAAATTGACTTTCAAACCCAAAAAGAAAAATTCTCTTCAAGCTGTATTTGAAAAATAGTTTGTAGCGCTATACAGGTGTTGGTTAGTATTGGCTTAAGGCTGCTGGCATTCTGTCTTTCTGTATCCCTCTCCACTTTATTTTTAGGATTAAAAATACGCCACATAGTGTGATTTATCATCTGGCAATCCCTTCATTATTTCGAAACTGATCATTTGATTTGTATTATCCATATCTTCATTTCTCTTTCCTTCAGTGCCTATTGTTTATCTGCTGGAAATTCTTTTTATTGTTAGCATTTCTGCTAAATGATAAGCAGGGAAAGTAAACACACAACTCTAGCAATCAGTCTCGTTACTTACATAGGTGATTTTAATGCCTTTCTGGCTAATGGGAATTTTAAGAGAAATTGCCTGTTTACCAATAGGGCTCCCAAGTGAGTCTACTGCAGGAGGAAGAAATGCAGACGTTGGGTTGACTCTCTTATACCCAAGGCTAAGGCCAGTCCTGGTGAAATTTTATAAAGTATGAAAGTGTGGAAATGTGTGTTTGCTTACTAGGGCTTCCATAACAAAGTATCACAGTTGGGTGGCTTACACATTTATTTTCTCACTGGTCGGAGGCCAAAAGCCCTAGATCAAAATGTCAGTAGGGTTGTTTCTTGGCTTGTAGATGGCTGAAGATCACATGATTTTCCCTTTGTGTGTCCGTGTCCTAATCTCATCTTCATACAGTCATCTTCTTACAAGAACACCAGTCATATTGCATTATCTCCTACTCTAGAGACCTCATTTAACCTTAAATACTCTTTAAAAGCCCTGTCCCATTCTGAGTTACTGGGGTTTAAGATTTCAACACATAGATTTTGGGGGGCCCAATCCAGTCCCCAAAAATACCTGCTGAATAGAATAAGATGGTTGATTACCTGGATTCCAATAATACTTGTTTTCCAGTTTCTATATTTATAAAGAATTGAAAATCTTGCAAAGCACTGAAAAGCTTGGGTCATAGTCAGGGTGTGTGTATGTGTGTTAGTGTGTGTGTGTATTTCTCTTGGATCAAATATACTGTGTCTATTGACAGTTTGAAGATCAGTGCATTTCCTCTTGTTGAGAAAATAATAATGCCTAGCTTTCACTAGAATTCTTTTCATCTTCAAGGCTCTCTTAAATATTGACTAATTAAGTGAAAATGGAGGAAATCTACTAAATAGCCTCTCTTTTGAGGACTAGCCCAGTGGACTGAGAATACATAGTGATTTACTATATCTTTGAAAACAGAAGCAACTAGAAATCTTTTATTATTGGCTATAATAGCTAGTGGCATCTCTTATTGTGTTTGGCAGCTGACATATTAAATTGCATTTTAGTTGGTTGTTATACATGAAATAGTAGGATATGAGTAGACTAAAAATGAGAATTTACAGCCCTGGGATATGGGATAGCTGACATCTAGGGGTTGCCATGACAACTCATCAGGCTGTTGCTTTGTAATCTTTTGGATTAGGTTCTAGCCCAGGGTCACTGGATTGGAATTGGAGGGGGGTTGGTAACAGGACGTGAATGTTGAACCTTTACGAAATGGTATTTGAATTTGCAGTTTGGTCATGTTGCTAAGGTCAAGTAAAAATGACATTGAGGGAATATTTAAATTCTGCAGAACCTAGACAAGGTCAGATTTGTTAGCAAGAATATTCAGATGGAGTGGTCTGAGACTCAGCAGCTGAAAGACAGGATTTCCTGTCCTTGGTCAGTGAATAAAAATGTGCAAGTATCCCTTAATATATATGTACAGCCCTGAACAGTTGTATGTAAATGAAATTTGCAAAATTAAACCTTTTTTATAATTATCTTCTGTTATAAAATTGGAACTGAACATCCCCAAGAAAACAATTTGGCTGCAAATCAAGCCACAGCAGCTTTCTAGTGTTCCAGATCCTCCATCTCAGCCGGAAATAGCCTGCAGGGTGTGGAATTTGGACCAGGGAAGGGAATTGGGCAGAGTGAGGAAGGAAGCAGTTGGAAAATGGGGAGCCACATTCCTCGCCCCACATATTGACCTTGGCCATAAGCACCACGTCTTCCATCTGACAGTGTGTTACTCAGACATGCTCCTCACAGGAGTGACGGAGGAAGCAGCCTGGAAACTGCTGAAGTCTGTTCCCAGTTCTGTAACTAACGGTGCAATCTTGGACAAAATACATTTCTACTTTGGGTTCCCCTAGGAAATGAGGGGTTTGAGTTTCCTCTGACTGTCAAAGTCAAGTTCTGCTATTTTCCATAGAGTGAGGTGGGACTGGGTCACCACATTGCTCTTTTTTATCATTAAGCCCACATTTCCATCTTTACTTTTAAGTACAGAGCTGCCCCTCTGTGAGTCAAAGTAATTAAGAACGCGCAAAAGGATTCCTTCCTGTCTCCATAATTTTTTTAGATTTTATAATTGTGGTTTTCTGAAGCAAAGGCTGCCATGCAGTGAGAAGAGGATAAAATCTCAGCCTGGAGACAGCTGGTTCTGAGTAAGTTTTCCCACTACCGCTATTGTGAGCATCAGCCAGTTAATATTTACTGAGCATTTCTATATGGAGTCAGTGCTAAGTGCTTTATAGCTATCATGCCATCATTACAATGAACATACACAGATATATTGTGCATTTTATATAAACTGGAGTATTTGCTGTGTTCCAGACATTATGCTGATCCTCAATAACTCAATGAGGTAAATAAATGGATTTCAGTTAAACGTCACAACAGAGCCCTATTTTTATGAAGAAGGAAGCAGAGCCATAGCTAGTAACTGGTGGTGCAGGGGTTTGAACCCAATGCTGTGGCCTCAGAGCCTGTTTTTATAATCTCTCTGCTAGTGGATCTCCATGCTCATTTGACCTAACAGTTGCCTGAGGAGCTTTTAAAATACAGATCTTCCTCAACTTATAATCATTTATTGAGATGATAAACCCATCATAAATTGAAAGTGCATTTAATACATTTACCTTACTGAGCATCATAACTTAGCCTAGACTACTCTAAACATTCTCAGAATACTCCCATTAACCTGCAGTTGGGGAAAATCATATAATACAGAGCCTCTGTTATAATGTTATTATGTTATAATAAAATGTTGGCTATTTCATGTAATTTATTGAAATAAATACTAAATTCCTGTACTAAGAATGAAAAATAGAATACCCTAATTCAAAATTTGAAGTACTTTTTTCAACTGAGTGTGCATTAGTTTTGCACCATCATAAAGTCGAAAAATCGTTAAGTTGAACCATTGTAAGTCAAGAACTGTCTGAACCCACATCCTGGACCCCACTCCAGATGAGTCAGAAGCTCAGGGTTTGCAGCCTGTGTATGCCAATAAGCAGCCAGGACTGGGACCGCTGCCTTAGATGGAACACTAGGGTGGTGGAGTTGGGGAGTTGCCTGTAGTGCTGCACCCGGCAGGTGACTACCCTACACATTGCATCTGCGCTGCCTACTCTCCAGCTAAGTACCTTGACAGCACAATAACCTTCCAGTTATTGTTATCAGGGCTTGTACCTATTGCCACGCCCCGTTTCCCTTTCCCTGAATAAATCCCAAAGCCAAGGTTTGTTTAGGGTCTTTCAAAGTCTGTGTAATAGACCATATTGTGATGGTCAGAGGAGAGACGATTTCTTAGAAAACAAAGTAGTGATTTCCTACTTGAAAGTGTTAAAGTTAACTTTGACATATCACCATCATCTTTCATGTAAGTGGAATCTAGAGCAGTCGTCCCAAAGCCTTGATATGCAGTAATGACTTGTGGATCTTTAAAAACTACATATGCCTGGCTCTACCCTGGACATTTTGATGGGATGCGACCTGGGCAAGTGGAGTTTTAAAAGCTCTGCAGCTGATTGTGATGTGCATCTTAGTTTAAAAAACCAAGTGGCTTTCACGGGTTTGTTGACTGTGGAATCATGTCTATGGATTGACCTTACTTTTCACCTCTCTGATAATATATCACTACTGTCCTCTTCTGCATTTTAGCCAGCACAACTAATTTGTTTTATTTAATTCTGCTCATTCCATTTACCCGTCTTGTGATTCTATTTTGTTGTCCAATGATGGTTTCCTCTAGAAGTTGTTCTTGTGCCTTGACTCTTGCGCTGGTTCTGATAACGTGTCTATGAGATAGTTCTGTGTGGGTCTCAGCCTGGTTGGACTCTCTGATTTTCATTATGTGATGTGTTTCTTTCTAAACCTTTAAAATATTTTTAAATGTTAATACATGTTGCTTTTTTTTCCCCAAGAGTGCAATAGTTTATAATAATATAAACTATAATAATAAACACTTATGGTTCTTTTCCCAAAATGGTTAGCCATCAGATTCACTATCGGGAGACCACAGATGACGTAATGTTTAGAAAGCTTGATAAAATCTTACAGATACAATATGGTAGAAAGTTGGAGATCACATAAGAAAGTAGGTTCAGATTTCATCAGAGAACTAGAAAGTTCAGATTAACTTATTTGCTAGAAATTATAAAAAATGTAAGCATATAAACACGTGAAATTAGAAGGATGAATTTGTTGACAGGTTTGCAAATATACTTGATTAATCTAAAAACTCATTTTGCAGTAGGTATAGGTCTTAAACTGAGGTTTTTAAAGAAAGAGAGATGTTATTTGGTGGGTAGGGAGACGCAGGTAATTTGCAAGTGGGACAACTTTTGGCACAGGCTGGGAGAGAGAATGGAGCGTGGCAGGCTGCTCCGTCAGCTAGCTAGCCTGGTGGGAAGGGTATAAACTGATATGCTAGGTGGTGAGGAAGGATTGCTTAGGTGGAGCTACTTGTGTGAGACTTAATAGCAAGAACACTTTTGAAAAGCCAAAAAAAAAAAAAAAAGGTTATCATAGAAGGAGTTTCTGTTTACCTTTGTATGGCTGTTGAAGCCCAGTTGGTCTGTAATTGTGTTGATATTATGGATCACTGAACAAGGCTGGTAGTTTGGGTTAGTTATTATGCTTTCCTTGAGGGTAAAGCTTTTGAAATTAACTCTGCTCCCTTAGGTTTAAACATTTCTCATTCTGATGTCTTGTCTATGTCTTGCTGCTGTAATCCCTAAGACAAGAAAAGGGGGTTAGGATGCCTCTCTTTTGAAATGGAAGGGTCGGAGCAGGCAGGGGGCTGTCATGGTTGTTTTCCTTTGTTGAAGAATTAGAACACGTGAGCAAATGGTTCCACCCCTTATTTTGTGAGCTGTTTTCCTCCGATATTTCCTAATTTTTCCCATGACGTTTCAGCCTGTTTCTTCACCAGATTGTAAGGCCTGAAAGACCCCATTGTTTCACAGAAGTGCGAGCTTGGGCACATTTTCTGCTTTGGCTGGCTAGGGTCTGAGTGTGGGTGGGATATAGCTGAGGGATATGCAGAGAGTAGAATGTGTGGATCATATTCCTGGTAGCAGTAAACATTTTCTGTTTATCAAGAGTTTATTGAGTGACTTTTTCTTTAAGAAGGTGCTGTACTTGAAAAATATTTTTCACAAACTGCAATCTGTTCTGATCGACAGGAGTAGGATTGTTCCATTAGGCTAAGGAAAGTTTTTTTAATTCTAAATCAAATAGATGAAGGTCTTATACAAACTTCACTTCCTTTTCAGATAAACACAAACTTTTGTTCTTGTAATACACATACACCCCTTAATGGCCTGCCCAGGATTTATGGGAGCTCTAGGATTAGCAGCCTTGCATATTCTGCCCGGCAAATCCCAGTTAGTGTATACTTTTTGAGAACGCAAAATATTAATTATAGTAGGAAGACAAATATAATAATAGATATAATAATAGAGAAACCACAGTTAAAAACTAAATACATTTTTTGAACAAAGGAAACAGGTTTAATGTTAATGAGGTTTTCTTTAAATTAAGTTAATGTATTATCTTTATATTAACTTCTAAGGAATTGGGATCTGTATTTGATTAACAGTAACATGCCAGTAAAATATACGTTTATGTAGACTTCTGAAATAATATTAACATTTTCTGTCAGATTTATAAAATTCTCCTTCAATTTCAAATGTTCTTATTGTTAGCAATGACATTGGGACCAAAAGTCAGTATTGCATGTTAATTGTCCACATCTCTTCCTAAGTCCATGTCCAGTTGGCAACTTGAAATCAGCCATTTGGGGAGTATTTACAACATGGAAATTGGCAAACACCACAAACTTAGAGCTCTCTACCGTCAGAGCCTCTTTTCCTACCGTTAGTAGCACACAGCTATCCAAAATGGAACTTGAAAGTCCAGGAGTGGACTTTCCTGAGGCAGTGAATGTAATGCTTCGCTTCCGCTCAACACAACAGTCAATATGAACCTTCTAAAATATGAAGCAGGCCATGTGGTTGTCAGCCTGAAACCTGCCTGTGGTTCCCCATTTCACTTGGAGTGAAAGTCTTCCTGTGATCTTAAAGACTCTATATTCTGGCTCTCCTTGGCCTCTTTTCCTATCTCCACCACTCATCTCCTGGCTCTCAACTCCACACACCTGTTTTCTCCCATTTCTGTAGAACTTCTTAGACCTGCTCCTGTTTTCGGGCCTTTACTCTAGGGCCATGGTACTCAAACTTTAGTGTGCATCAGAATTACCTGGACAACTTGCTAAAACAGATAGTTGACCCTCACCCAACATTCAGAGCCAGTAACAAGCTCCCATGTGTTGCTGATGGCGTTGGGACACCACATTGAGGCGCACTGCTCTAAAACTCATCTCCTCTAGGTTACCTCTCACCTCCTTCAAGTCTTTTATCCACTTTCACATTCTCATCCGATCATCCTATTTAAAATTGAAGCCTTCCTCCTCCACCAAGTTTCAATTCCTCTGACCCCAGTCAATTTATTGTATCTACACCTTACAGTGAAAATAATTTATTTTGTTTATTTGTGGTTATGGTCTATATTCCCCTAATAGGTAGGAGATTTTGTCACTTTTCTTCACTGATGGCCCTCAAATCTCTAGAACAGTGCCTGGCACAGAGTAGGTTCTCAGGTAAATACTGTTGAAAGAATTAGTAAATGAATGACATTGAGAAATGAGTGATGTACCCCAGATTTGGTCCCAGTTTCTTTAATTCTAACTCACTAGAACATAGTGAAACAGATCCTGAAGTTCTGTTTCTCAGCTCACTGCTTTTAGAGTAATGAGGGATGGTATCTGCCCTCTCCTAAGGTTTTGGAATGACATGTTGATCCTGAAATAGTAGATGCACCAAATTATTGCTCTAGAGTTACATTTTAACCTCTAGGGCCCTAAGTTAATGGTCCCTATGATACTTAAGGAGAACATTTAATTTGCATTTCACTTTTAGTATGTTTTAAACAAATTTTATAACCATAATAAAAACACATGTACACTTAAAATATGTAACACACCAAATTTTAACGCATTGGGAGCACCAGTGTTGACCTTGAAATTAAGTTTCTTCTGCAGTTTGGCTTATATATTTTAGCTTTTTATAAATGAATCATTGCTTAGAAAGTTCTCTACCACTGTTTTTCAAATTCCACTCTAATCATAAATTGACCAAGCAAATTCCTTCTGTTATCCTCTGCACACTTCACTGCAGATCAGGCAGAACTCGGAGCCCCGTAGGATATAGGCTTCTGTGTGGACCAGCGGTCAGTTGTACACTAAACAAACACAGCACTTCATCTGGTGACATGTATTCTGTTCCAGGGTCCTGTGTACTCACTCAACATTTGGATTCTCCTTGACAAGTAGTTGCCAAACTCTCATTAATGATTAAATGTGAAATAACACGAATGTTAACTGCTGCATATTTTTTTCAAATTTTGGGTTAGTTTAAGGCATATCATGAGATTACAAAGTGAATTGCTAAAGAACTATTATAATTCCCAACACAGTTATCTCTTGTTGTTTCAATTCACTCATTTCCAGAAATGAGATAGAGATTTTTTCCAGAGTGAGTTCCAGTGCTAAAAAATACAGCATTATTCATGCCAATTTGGTTTCTGGGTATTAGATAGTAGGTAGTAACTGTGCTGTGATAGCAAGTGATTTATCTGAATCTTTTTCTGCTTTCAATTTGGTCCCTGAGTTTAAAGAGGAGAGGGATTCAGATGGTAAGTGAATCCTGTAGTTAACCTGTTTGAAAGTCCCTCTCCTTGCTATCTCAAAAGTGGCACTGAATACATTACAGGAAACCTACAAATTAAACTTTATGAAACATTTCTTAGACCGTCTTGCATATACTTCCATTAACACACTTAACACTGTTGTGATCTTTTGTTCTTTATATTTGAGTCCTTTGAAAGGAAGACCTGTGTCTCATTCTGCCTTGCTTACCAGTGTCTGCCATGGCCTGGCCCATGATGGGTTTCCAACACATGTTCATTAATGACATTGCATCACAGCAGAGGGATGCAAGCTTGAAAGGAATAATGCAACCTTGAATTAAATACAAATTAGTGAAATTTCACAATAAAACTACATGTTAAGCATTAAAAAACACATTTTATGGGTCCATGATTTCTTGTCCTTCATCCCTCATATACAATCATTTAAAGCTTCCTGATTTCTAGCTAGAAAGGTCTTTTGACTCTGATCCTTCCATGGCCATCCTACTGTCATTCCAGCCTAGTGACCTGAGCCTTGTTTTCTTCATCCCTTACCTGTAGGATGGAAGCAGCCTTGTCACCTTCTCCCACACCCAGCCCTTCCTCTGCTCTTCCACACTGTTGCTGCAGTTGTCTGCTTAACAAACAAATCCCCGCCAGTCCTTTGGCCTATGTTGCATGCAGGAGAAGTTGTACACCTGATCTGAGCCGCACAATTCAGTGTCCACTAGCCACAGGTCACTCGTGAGCTGTTAAAATGTGGCTAGTCCAAATTGAGATGTGTTTTGATGGAAAAAACACACCCTATTTCAAAGAGAGTATGAAAAAAAAGGTAAAATATTTCAATAATTTAAGAATTTAAGTATTGATTCCATGTTGAAAAGATACTTTAGACATATTGGGTTAAATAACCTATTATTAAAATTGCTGTTTCATTTTACTTGTTTGATGTGGCTACTAGAAAACATTTACTTATGTGGTGGTTCACTTTATATTTCTGTTGATTCACTTTATATTTCTTTTGGTCACTGCTGGTCTAAGCTGTATCATGACAAGTCAAGTTTCTTAAAATCTGGCCTCAGCTTTCTCTTCAACCTCATATCCCAACTGTTCCTGCCCTCCACAGAATTTCTTATAACCCCCAAAACTTACCTAGCTCATTTATACTTAGAGGTTTTAATTTTTTTCACATTTTGTTTCTTCTTTCTGAAATGTCCTTCCCTTTTTTTTTCTTGTTAGCTATTAAAAATCCTACTCAGATTTTTAGAACCTGACTTAATTGTCGCATGCAGGTGAAGCTATATCCCATTTCCATGGAGTTTGCCACTTCTATGTGACAAGCCCTTGGCATTGCCGTTAATGTGCTTGTCTTGCTGTTTTGCCATTCACTGTCTTCTTAAGTAGGTTTCTCAGGGGAAAGATGTACCTTACTCCTCTGATGATCCCTGAGGGCAGTACTGGTGTGTAGTAGACATTTAATCAACATTTATCAAATTAATGTCTGATTTAATTCCATCTTACTGCATACACTGCTGTTTTGACTTGCATCCAGCCTTGGTCATCTGAACCATTGGCCATATGGAAAAATCTGGATGTTGGGTGGGCAGCACTGGACCTCTTAACCGTGACTCCGATTTCAGAATTATATATTCAATAAAATGACCTCATTCTTGACTTGTAATGATTTGAAACTTACACATTTGAATTTATGATATCCTTAGATTTTGTGCAGATTGAAAGTATAAAATAGCAGTATAAATGACCACTTTCAATGTTTTGTTTACAGGGACTTCATATAAGATTTTGTTTGAAGATTCTATTTCTAAACAAGTTTGAAGTTCACTGTTCTAATCCTAAATTTCATCTCCATTTCCATTCCAGGAGTTTCATTTTGGTTTTGATAAGGTGTTTTCCGGCATCACATGTGTTCACGTAGAGCAGGACTTCTCAGCTGTGGTTGCACTGTGGATACATCTGGGAAACATTGAAATTTATTGATGCCCAGGCCCAGCCCAGGGGTCCTGGTGTAATTGGGCTGCACATTGTGGGTTCTCAGCACATGTTTATTAGTGGGGCTTAGGCACCAGTACTTACAAAAAGATTAAGTACCTGAAATAAATGGACTCTGCTGTGCATAAAGTACCAGGGAATTAACTATGAATAGGCGGAAGTTTTGGATTGATCATTTTTCTTTGTACTGATACAGTGAGTAAAGGTGACGTGGTCTGACATTTGTACTGTGATTTGAAGTCAAAAACAGCATTTAATTGAACTTTTCTGTGGACAGGTCCTAAGTCTTCTGAAATGTAAAGCAGAATTTTAATGTCTCCTGTTGGTAGAAATAGCTAACAAAAGACCTATTTCAGATCATAGAAATGAGGGCTGACAAGGGCAGTGAGTGTGAGAAGCTTGCACAGGTAGACTTCTTCCTGGCATCCTTTTTAGCCTGAAGGAGCTCTGTGCCCCTCCCTGATAGAACTGCCACAGCTTTGCCCTGGTGATGCAGTTGACATTCTGCTTAATCACTTTTTAATAATATTCTTCCTTTTGTTCTTGTTATGTGAGAAATGAGCTTTTTTTAGGTATGGGAAAGAATTAACTTTCATTTCCTAGTTCAATAAAATGGGCTGGTACACAATATTCTTGTGGAAATGGGGCGGGGGAGGGGTTACCTAATTTCTGTTTATTAAATGTCTCTTCATAGTTTTCAAAAAGTTACAAAGCACATGAGACTGTGCAGGAGAAAACTTGGAATAAATACTTTGAAATATTGTAAGAAATTCCAGTGAAATCTGATGAATGTTCCAAGTCACTACTATATACTATTAAACACAAACATAAATAAGCATAAGTTTTGCAAATTATCAGTTTGTTGAAAATGGCTATATGCTTTTATTCTTAAGTGGCATCTCTTTCAGTTTTGACTCTTTAGGAAAAAAAACACATTTGAGACTGATCTCTTAGGGTAGGGAAAAAATATATAATCCTTTCTTTAACTTGGTTATTTGTATGTCATCTGTGTGAGACTGATGTCATGCAGATTGAATGCAGAGACAAACTCGGGTGTGTGTGTGTGTGTGTGTGTGTGTGTGTGTCTTAAAGTCCTCCTCCCAGAATATGAAGTGAGTGTGAAGGGCAAGACAGCAACCCCTGGATCTGTCAAGAATGTGCCTATTTTTAACATACTGGATCAAGTGTCAGTGCTCTATAGGAGATGAGGAAGGGGGTAGAGCCCATGTTGTATGGATTCTCACGATGGTAAACGACCCTCTGGTGTGTTGACGACACAGCTGTGCATTCTTAATGGCTCTGCTGCTGCCTTGGCAGGTAAAGTTTTCTTTGCATGTGATGAATGGCAGAGAATTCTTTAGCAGAGGGAACCAAAGGAGCTGGGAGGAGGAAAGGGGAAGGGAAGAGCGGAAAAGAGAGAGAAAAAGAAACACACAGTTCCAGAGGGAGATAGTCTGTGCTTTGCAGTTGCTTGTGTGGATAGAAACCAGATGGTAAGCTGGAACACCCGCTTGGCTATCTGAGGAGCCAAACATATGGTTAATGGTCGGGAGAAATAGCTTTCAGAGCCAGGGCTTTGCTGACTGCTTCATATTACAGATTGTTACAGTGTGTCATTACATTGCCAGCCTAAGTGCTTAATACCCACTGCGGGCGCTGGGCATACACTTACAAGAAGGACTTTTAGCTCTTTGCTGGCTCCCAATGCAGAAGTGACATCATAGGGAGGCTTAAAATGTCTGGTGTTGGGAGGTAGGGAGAAGGGTAATTTTGTAGTGGAAACAACATAGTTTTTTCTCTTCTTCTGCAATGCACGCCTTCACTCCACTGAACTCTGTTTTTCAGAGAACCTTTTCATAAGTCTCTCCACCCCTCCCCAACGCACCGACACATACACTCCCCCCTCCTTTCTCTCTCTCCCTCTCTCCCCCTTCTCGCTCTGTCTCTCTCTCTCTCTCTCTCTCTCTCTCACACACACACACACACACACACACACACACACACACACACACACACACACAGTCGCACTCACACACAGTTGAGAAACAGAAAACGAACACACAGGCCATGTTCCCCCCACCCAGTGGACTTGACCGCCCCCCACTCCCTTCACCTGATGCCACATCACTGCACTCATAGGTCCTGCATTTGAAGTTTCTGTTTGGGAAGCTTTAGGCAACAGCAGGCCTGTGTTATCTAAGGAACTGCTGAGCCCATTCATCTGCTTTTCACGGCCCGCTTCCTTTTATTTTTAGCCAAATCCGTCAGGCCTGACAGGCGGGTAATTCGAGCCAGAGAAAGGGCAGAGCTCCAGGTCCTTTCCACAAAGCAATTCTTCTCCTCCCTCCTGGGAGGGCTCCAGACTTGGCCTGCTTCAGGCAGATGGATTTGTTGAGTCATGTGAGATCATTTACACAAAAACACAGTGAGGCAGTGGAAATTAAAAAAAAAAAAGAGGGTGGGGGAAGAGGAAAGAGGAGGGGAAGCCAGGGGGAGTGTGTGCTGCCGTGGCTGCTGGGGAGCGCAGGAATTTTGCAGTGAGGCAGCTAGACTGAGGAATGCCGTAGATTCATTTGTGTATAAGGTAATGTCTAGTTTACACAGTGGGTGGAGCCAGGCTGGAGAGGCGCCTCAAACAACTTGCCTGTATTTAAAAGAGGAAGGGGGTGGGGGGGAACTTTAAAAAAAAAATTAAAGCAACACCCACCAAACAAAGACCACACTGTTGACAGGGTGGGTTCCAGTAGCGGTAAACTACCAACGGGATGGTGTATAGAAAATGAGTTTGCTCTGTGATGTAATACAAGTTTGCTTTGTCCTGACTCCAGCATGACGGAGGCAGCAGGGCAAGGAGGAAAATTGGAACAGGACTGTTGGTTAATGGTTTCCAGAGATTATTTCTCAGGACTTGGAGTAGAGAGAGGAAAGTGGGATATTGTGGAGAATGACTTTGAGGTGTACCATAATTGCGGTAGGTAAAATAAAGTCATTCTATGGGTTCCTTACTTAAGAGGAATTGAGTAATGATTTTGAAATGCCAAGGAAGGTATCACTTTTCCCCACCACAATATTCATTTCCCTCTCTTCTAGGGCATTCAGAAAAGTCCAAATCTTACATCCTGGTAAACAATATTAGTATGTAGTCAATGACCTTTGTTTACCGTTTATACTATAAGCCTTTAAAACATTCCAACAAAAATTGTCTCCTTGCTCATTCATGAAATTCTTTTTTCCACATTTGCTTATCTACATTTAGATGTGCTTGGATGGGGATTTTCCCTTCTTATGCTGAAATTAAAGAGTTCTTGTGAGAATAATGACTGAGTCTCATTCCTTTTCAATGAAAGTATACTATGTGAAGGAAAGGAAAGGGAGGGGATATTTTGAAACAGTTATGGAAAATTGGAATTGGGAAGTATTTCTAAATATGCACCATGATTATTTTCATTCTGATACATTTCTGCAAATTTGCATTTATTTAGAGCTCTGTTTTGCAGCTATTTGTTTTAACCGTCTTACAATATAGGGTAACATCACCATCAAGTTTTTTTGGTACTTTACAAGTTGAAACATTTTACCATTTTTCTCCATACCCAATATACTCAGATTACATGTACAGCTTTAGTAAGCATGGAATTTAGCTCATGAGTTCCTTTTGTTGACAGACACCACTGAATTATGATAGTAAGTAGTAGTAAGTCCTCAGATCACACTTTTACCTGGAATAAACAACACTCACAATGGTGCTGCTGCTGTAGCCCTACATTGAAGCTACTCTAATGGGCTTACTTCAGGAGAGAAATGCTGATTTTTGTGGCTATTAATTGTGCACATTTTAACTGTATGATATCCACATGATTGTAATGTGAATATGAATAAGAGTTACAATTATGTTAACCAGTGCACCTCCTCCAGAGTTCCTTTTCCATCAGGCCTTTTTAGTCCCAGCGCTTGGACCAGATCACCCTATTTGTGGTGCAGTGTTTACTAGCATCCCTGGCCTTTACCCTCTAGATTCCAGTAGCACCCTCCCCTCAGGCGTAACAACCAAAAAGCCTCCACACCTCTGTCAAATGTCCCCTGGGGGGTGGGGGCACCATCACCCCAGCAAGGATCCACTGTTTTACACTCTCCTGTTATTTAATACTGAGCTTTCTGTCTGATGCTCTGTGCTTGTCACCTGTTAAATGGTTTTATCTCAGATTCATTCTGATGATCCACTTTTACTTTTCTCCTCCTCATCCAAATTCTCATTTTTGGCTTGGAAGTGCACTCTCTACCTTGGGAACTTGGCACTTGATTACTTCTGACATTGAATTAAGAGGTATAAAGTAACATTTCCTCTCCTGCCATTTATCTTAAAAGTGAGAACCCATGTTAGGGGACGTTTCCCAAGGCTCAAGCAAGGGCATTTTAGGAGAACTTTTTCCCACCAGCAGATCGAGAGTTTTGTTACACTTTCTCTCTTTTGGAATCCTGGTTTTAGCAGGTGGAATCCTTCAAGGCTGCATTGTAGTGACTTTCCCAGAACTGTTCAAGAGGAAATGGCCCCACAGATGGAGCTTGGGGATGTTGACATAAGAAGAAAGGGAACTTCTCTTCAGGGACCAGAGCTGAGAACCTAGGCCACAAGTTCGGGGGCTCTGTCCAGGCTCGCTGCCCTCCTGTCTAGCTCCAGAGAGGGAGGAAGATAGTGACGACAGTTCTGTTTCTGGAGCTAAGCAGACGTCCTCCCCATGCTGGTGGCTGTGGCCTCAGAAGCTGGAACTCTCGTTAAACAGGAATGTGGAGCTCTCCACAGGCTAAGGCAGGCATAAATTTCCTCTGTTTGTTTTGTGAGACTAGTGTCGACTGCTATAATGAGATCAGAGGATACCCCAGGGACGAGGCCTCCAGGTCGGCTGCTGGAGCAGTAGTCTGTGGCTGTTCTCTTGGCTGCTGTTGTAGAACACTGTGACTCTGCAGACCACGGAGTGATGTGGTGAGGTTGTGGGCCCTTGTTTGATTTCTTACCATCTCTACCTCTCTAATGCTCCCAAAACATCAGCGTGTAGTCATCCAAGTCTAAATCATGGAAAACTAATGTAAGGCAGATTCCTTTCCTCAAAACGAAGGACAAATTTAGTTGTGTGTGGAAAGTGCAGCCTTGTGCTGAGAGGTGACTGCTTCCTTGGAGTGACAGCTTGCACTGCTGATGCTGGCGGAGGGTAGCTTTCTCAATGCCCAGCCCACCCTTGAGTTCTTTCTTGCCTAACGTCACTCTGTTGTGAGGAGGAATTAGGATATGAGTCACAACAATATAGCATATGCTGCAAAGAATGTATTTCTGGCTCCAGTCTGAATTACAGCTAAATGGCTACATAGGGGAACCTAAATACAGCAGAGCTGAATTTAGGGAACCCCAAACTCGGCATTCTGGCAGAAGAGTATATAAGCTGATGCAGCCCAAATCACTTCTGACACCTTACCCCCACCACACTCATACTCTGAAATCCTCAGTACTTGGATAATAGAAAATATTAAGTTCACAGTGAGCTTAAAGGCAGGAAAGGGAAATTTCCTGTTGCCAGAAGACATTGGCCCCGGAATGACTCACACCTGGTCACAGGCTCCAGGTTCTGGGAACTCTGGTGTTTGTATTCACACGGGAACTATTTGCCAAAAGGGCAAGAAGAAATCTCTACCTCACCCCTCCAGAGTCTTTCTGGGGCTTTGAGTCTGTTTGTTTGTGGCACTGGTGTGAGGAGATGGAAACCCAAGGTGACATTGTTTGAATAGCTGTGGGGTCTGTAGTTATACTACCTGCACGGTGTAGGAGCTTCAGTAATTTTAATACAGAAGTAAAACTAGCTTGAAAGCCCTAGGACCCTGATAGAAGCAAACACTAGATCCCTGTGTAGAGAGGTTTAGCATCCCAGAATGTGGTACTCCCTCAAAAAGAACAATTCACACTTAGGAGACACTGATTTAGGAAAGTCCAGAATTCAAGCTTCAGGAAAGCAGAGATTAACAGTGAGTTCCTGAGATTGCTTTTGGCAGAGGCCCATCAGACCAAATTGAACTTTGTTCTGAAAGCTAATGAAAGTTTCTTCCCAGAGGAATATGGCATTGACTTTACTCTAGCTTACGGAGCAGGTCTCAGCTGTAAGGACTAGGCCCCAGTAAGGCATAGGCCCTCATTACAGCTTGTTCTTAAGGCGTTCTTGAAAATAGTTAAATTCTTTAATTGGAAACCTTTTATTGGAAGAGAGCTGGTGAGCTTCTTTAAGGAGATACTTCCCTAGTGAGTTCCCTTGTCATTGCTTCCTTCTTAGAGGGTCATTCTGAAGTAACCCACTATGTTTTCAGTTGAGTTCTTTTAGCTTCTCACCAAATCACAGGAAATATGTTTGCCTGGATTGTTCAGCAAACCCCCAAGGGAGAGGGAAACTGAGATAATTTGAAGTTTTGTGAAATTCCTTTAGCATAAATTCAAAGAAACCTGAGTAAGTCAGATATGGTTGCTAAACCTTTGTCCTAACTGAATACAAGTTAGCCTTCTCAGTCCAAAGTGGAAAAAAGTAGGGATTACTGAGAACTCTGGAAGGCCACCAAGTATACCCCATGCAGTCACATGTACTGTTGGCAAATATGATTTGATAAAATTAAAGCATGAGTCTTTATTAATAGGGTGATGATATCTCTTGTTTAATTTTTTCTTCTGAGCCATGCAAAGAGTACCCAAATAGTACCTGTTGACCTAAAAGTGATGCCATACTTCTCAAGAGAAAAACCCTGCAGCCTTTTATTCTTAATTTGGACCTATTTTTTTTTAAATCTAGTCTCAAAATATTCTGACCAAATGAGTAGATACGTTGACATTAAAGCATCAAAAGAGCACAGAATGAAAAGAATAGAGTAGTATGTCAGATTTAAGGAATGTCTTTCTAGATGTTTGTCTTAGTTGTCTTAGTCAGTTCAGGCTGCTGAAACAGAATACCAGTAGACTAGGTGATTTAGACAATTTCTCTTGGTTCTAGAGGCTGGGAAGTCCAAGATCAAGGTGCTGATTTGGTTCCTGGCATGGCTGCTCTTGTAGACAGCCACCTTCCTGCTTTATCTTCTCATGTTAGGGAGAGGGAGGGGGAGAACACATGCATGTGGGTGCAGGCTTTCTGGTATCTCTTCTTGAATGGCACTAATCCCATTATGGGAGCTCCACCCTCATGACCTCACCTAAACCTAATTACTTCCCAAAGGTCCTGTCTCCAAATACTATCACATTGGGAATTAGGCAACATCTAATTGGGGTGGGAGGGGCACAAACATTCAGCCCATAACAACATAATAATTAAATTTCGCATTTATTAAGTGCCTACTGTGTGTAAGGCAGTGAGATGGGTGATGGCCCTTTGGGTATAAAACAGATAAGGTCTCTTATCTTGAAATACTTGTAATTGACTAGAGTGATTGAGAGGTAAACACGTATGCAGATACAAGCAGAATGAAGCAGTGTTGAGTGGTGATGAGAGAGCAGGAAGGAAGCGAAGCCTCATCCTTTTTGAACACCATGCATGAAGTACTATCTTCATGTTACTGCATTTCATACTCAAAACTATCTTAGGAAGTATAACTTTTCCAGAGTTTATGGATGAAGTAATAGAGACTCCGAGAGGGTTAGTAACTTGCCAAACTCATGGATTGAGACAGAGTTGACATCTAGATCAACTAACTTGACTCTTAAACCCTCTTTGCTTGCTCTTCACAGCACACCAGCCACTCCTTCCCCCACACCTACTTGCTGGACCCTGTGAGGCTACAACATTACAGCCCTAGAGGGTCCAGGAGGTAGGTTGGGAGCCTTCAACCTTGGAGATCTGAAGGAACAAAGACCCCCCCCAACTGACATGAAAGGTATACTGTATAAATGCAAACTGGCAACCAAATCCAACCTCTAGGATTTTAAAAGTATTACTGTAAATTGCCAACATTAAAAAGCAAATGATTCTATATAGTCTATCTCTCAACTTTTGGACTCTTTGTTTTCAGAAACTCTGGGAACACGTGCGTTGTTCGTTTTTTCCTGGAGGTATAGTTGAGTAGTGGACTCTCCTGCCTCCTCCCACCGTCCTTCCTCCCCCATTGATTCTCAGGCCTGGCCCTTACCCATCTCATTCTTTCTCGACCTGCGCAGGCATCTGAAATTGCTTCCCCTGGTTTGTGTAGCTACCCAGGCTAAAGAACTTGGCTGAACCAGGTAACCACTTGGAAGCTCTTCTGCATTGTGCCTTTAGTTATGATTTCCCTAAATCACTGGGAGACTGAGATGAACTTTTCATAAAGTGATAACCCTGAATCCCAACATCAGATATCCTGACTTAGGGTTTGACCAAGTAAGGACACCCTTGCATATGTGCCAGAAGCATAAGTGGACACACACCAGTTTGACACCATTGGCCCTTCCCTGAACTTGATTCCTGTCCATTTGGCACTCAGGGCAGTTTTTTTTTTTTTTATTTTACCAGCAGTATGTCTCTTCTTTATAATTTACAATCCTCTCATTTCCTCATCCTTATCACAATTTCCTGTTGAACCAGCCATAATACATATGCTAGTAATAATTTCAGATTATTAGTTTTCAAATTGGCTAACCTGTCCTTGGGGAAGAAAACATTTGATGATACTTGATGGGAAGATGCTCTCCTCTTTCTAGCTTGGGTTGTACGTTTTCTGTGGCATACTGTGAAGGCAGGGCACTGCCAATTCAAGGCAGGATGGCAACCCTGTCCAGTCTCTTGGAGCAGAACCACACTATGGCATGTTCACTGCCTGAATGTGTGGGAGGTACAGACACTGAGGTCCTTAAGAATTACAGCCCAAGACTGGTGTAACTTTGAGGATGGAGAAAGATAATGCAAGAATCCCCTTGGGGAGCTCTCCCTCATTTTTCTTCAGGAAGAAGTGAAGGAGCCAGCTGCCGGGAAAGTCTGTCCTTTGGGGAAGGAGGCAAGGCTGTGTTTGTTGCTTTACCTTTAGATCCTTTAATCTCAGTACCATGCCCCTTACTGTGGAAGGGAGTGATTCGATGGTTTGAAACACAATTGGACTCACATGTATCCAGCCTTGCACAGGATTGCAATCGAAGGTTGTCAAGAATTAATATCAGAGACATGAAACAGGGTGGAGAATATTAGAAATATTTCTCTCATCTCTTTTTTTGATTTCCCTAGCTCCTACATCATACATTTAGAGAATTTCCTCTAGACTTGTTGTTTTGCCTTTTCAACCTTTTCTCACCAAAGCCTGTTTGTCCCCACAAACTCTTGGGTCCCCATGCACCAGCCCTCTCGTTAGGCTGCTGGATTTGGTGGTAAGAGGGGACAAACGGGGCCATTCCAGAGAGTCACTTCAGGGTGCATTATATCTAAAAGCCGGGGAGACCTTTCTCACTCTGAGGAGTGACCTCATCCCTCCCTACCACCCATAGGAGTGCCTCAGCTGCCCAACTTTGAGTTGTATCACAGAAAGCTTCTAGAATGAACATATAGGAAGGGGCTGGGAGATTAGAATTGAGAAGCGCCAAACGCATCATTTTCCAGTCTATACTGGCAATAAACATTAGTTGTATTTTCAAGAGCCAAGAAACAGCACAACACTCAAACACCGGGCCTTTGACACTCTTAAGCTTCTCTTAAGAGTAAGGAGAGTAGAATAAAGTTGGCTTGTATCTCTGTACCACATTAGCAGTGATCCAGGTAAAATAGGTTTTTCTCTGTGGTGGGTGGAGGTTGATGGTAAATAAATAGTGGTGAAACAGGTAAGCCCGGTCTTAACTTTACTCCAACTCCCACTTGCTGGCTGACACTTGGGCCATGAGAAAAACGAGCCTAGAGAAGCCTTAGGATGTGGTGTTGTCACCAGGAGCCTGAATCTCTCCGCCCCTTCCACCGGGAGACCCTGGCTGGTGAGCCACACTTGACCACAGCACTGAAACTGTCTCTTGACGTCTGTTTTCTAATCTGCATTTGTTTTTCTCCTCTCTTTAGAGTCTTTGTCTTTTCATTCTCTTTTATCTCTTCTTACTTACCTGTTTCTACTTTTCTTACCCCACACTTCCTTAACTACCTGGAGAGATGAATGACATTTCATTAACCTTTTACAGGTCTCAGGTTGCCCATAGGCTTTGTTGTCCATGGAACTGATTCTATTAGGACCAACACAATGGCTTCTGGGATTGACTTTCTCAAGAAACCTTTCAGGATATCTATACTTTGCTTTAGCTTCATATCAATAGACTCCAATTTCTTGAGTGATTAAAAGGAAACATTGAAAAATAGAATGAGAAAGAAAATTCCGGTCATCCCCCCCGCCCATGGTAACTGAAATATCTTTTTTCCTAATGTTTTATATTTAAGATGCAGTCTCTATGTTTAAGCTGTGGATTCCCCTAATCTTCTTCATATACCAAAGTGGCTGCAAAACATGCAGGTTCTCTTTTCAAAGGAGATCCAAATTACTTGATAAAACAAGGCCATTCTTTTGGTTGCTGTCCAGAAGCGAACTGACCCAGTTTCTAAAACTGGCGTCTGTTTGCTGAGGTGTTTTCTGTTAATGGTGTGTGTGTGTGTGTGTGAAAAAAGAGAGAGAGAGAGAGAGAGAGCGAGCGAGCATGTCCACATGCTCGCTTTTGTGATGGGTGATGGGGCAGGAGTATTTTTTTAATACTATTTGGTCTCCCTGTGTTTAATATTTTAAAATATTAAATATTTTAATTCAGTACTATCTTGAAGTCACCCTTAGCACAGGGTCTATAACCTATTACAGCACAATTGAGAATTCTTTATCTTTTTTGCTCCTGGTTTCCTAATTAGAAAAACTACCACTCAGGTTAGTAGTATTAATGTAAGTGTGCATTGTACAGTTTTGAGTGCTACACACCGTGTGATATTCCTAACAATATTTTTTAAAAGGTTTATGGTCCTGGGCATTAAAAGATCTTCCTCCCCCATCACCACCAAACCCCCAAGGGCTATCTGCAGTGATTATCAACAGTTTTTAAAGATCCTATGTTAAAAGTCTACATCACATTCAGCTCTGTGAATAAGAGCAGAGAAAGCAAATCTATTAATAATATTTAGTAAAAACTTTCTACATGGCTAGTATTTCCCTTGAAGAGGGAACCAGCACTCATGAAAGTGACATAGAAACACATACAGTGGGGGCATAGGAGAGGGCTTTATAGTTAGTTTAGTGCAAACTGTACACCCAAGTTCTAAGGAAGTGGGGATTGTGGCATGATTGAGAAGGGTGGAGTTCCTTGGGGAAATTATGTTCAAGAGTCCTTGTCTGTTTACCATTATCTTCTTGTGCCCACCTTTCCTGTGTTGATACCAATGTGTCCATTTGAATAAGATTGTGACGTTAGGCCTCTCTGCAAGGCTTCTGGACAAGCCTCCCAGTAAAGTCCTGGACCATAGGTTTTTTTTTTTTTTTTTTAAAGATTTATTTTTTATTTTATACATACAAGCTGGGGTACAGGCCAGAGGTGTGGGGCGGTGAGAGGGTTCACCAGAGACAGAGCGGGTAGCAGAACAGGCAGATCAGAAACACACTGCTGAGGGGAGCAGCAGGCGAGGCAGGAGAGGTCTGCCGCGCCATGTGGGATTCTCCCCGGCCGGGCGTCGAACTTGTGTTGCCGCTGCCGACAGCTCCACAGCGCAGCGCTTAACCGCTGCGCCACCAGGGAGGCCCGTTGGACCATAGTTTTTAAATGGACAGAGCACATTCCTTTTGAAGAGGACAGCATGCACGGACCTCTGCTTAAAACTCAGACATTCACTAGCATGGACTTCTGGAAATTCAGAGACTAAAAGTTACACACTTTAAGTCACTTTAAGATTGATCAGAACTACATTCTGAATTTTCTTGACTTTGAAGCAGTGATTACCCAGGCATTATATGGGGATGTTTGAATGTATTCAGGCTACAAGGTTGGAATTCACGGTCTTTCCATATCGTCCATCATTGTTAAAATATGTTATTGCTGTGACTGAATATGATATTTTCTTTTGTATCAATGTGTCTCAAATGGCCAGAGGGTGATCTGCAATTTCCTCTTCCTATATTCTTATTTATAAAAGGAATTTAATGATACTATGCTTGCAGAATAGTAATGTGTGTGGAATAGGAGTTTATCTTTTGAAAATGTAAATTGTAAAATAATTTTAACAGTGAAAAATATTAATGTGAGGAATACAGCCTTGGACTTCTCTGTATCCTGACTTAGCAAATGTGCCAACTCCTCATGTCGTTCTCCCATAGACCAAGACTGACACTAAGAGCTAAAGGTGATTGTAGTGAGAGTTCTGTGTACATTTTCCTTTTCCCATTGAACATTTTCTATATTATTATTACATTATAGTTAATAATTTTAAGAAGTGCTGCAATTCCAGTTCAACCTCCAATTTCAGCCTTTTTGGAAAGGCTTGTTTATATAATTTTCCTTCTTAGATGCAACCTGAAAAAAGTAACACATAAACACATAAATAAGAGTAAGGAACTTTACAATGTTTTGTCCTCTTCAATTCCAAAGCCATCTTTCAAATCAAACTTACAAATCTGGTTAAATGATAGAAGATATTTTCTTTCTTGTTTTCCTTAATATCTGACAAAGCACCAATAACTATTTTATTCTAAAATGTAATTCAAATGAATCAGAAAACTTATCTACAGAACCAAAAATATAGATTAAAACCTGGACTTTAATGCTGCTTTAGGGGAGAGTGAATCCTCTGTTTTATTTGACTCATGGAAAACTAACCTCCTGAATTTCCTTATGTAACATTGCCTCCCAAGGAACTCTGGAAGGTTCTATCTGTTAAACCCTGGCAATGATATAGTCACGTTCCAGTGGCTGCATATCTGTTCCTTTATTCCTTGGCAGCTGTGGAAGGCATTGAGGTCTGCCACATAGTAGGTGCTGCACACATGCTAAATCCTTTTCCTTCCTAAGAATGTCAAAGTCTGAAGTAGAAACTCTTTAAATAATTGACCTCTCTGGCTTACTAAACACTATATCCTCAGTACCCACCACCTCGTAAGTGCTCAAAAAATAGTAACTGATTGAATGTGTCTCTGTCTCTGTGTATCTCTTGTCACTCTGAGCATTTAACATCTAACTTTTTCTTGCCTGCTGGCAGCCCTTTGTCTGTGGCCTCAAGACTCTTGATTTGACTCTTTAGAGCTGCTCTATTTAGGATAGTAGCCACTCACCACATGTCACCATTTACATTTATGTTTCATTGAAATTATATAAAATTGAAAATTGAGCCTTCTGTTGCACTTGCCACATTTTACGTACCCAGTGGCCACATGTGGCTAGTGGTTACCATATTGGATGGCATAGTCATGGAGTACTTCCATCACGGAGAAAATTCTTCTGTGCATAGGACTGCCCTATGCCTTCCTGAATGCTGGCTGATGAATTTTCTCTTTGTCTTCAGTGCTGCTGTCTGCTTTGGGAAGTGAGGTCTACAGGAACAAGGAAAATCTTCAAGAGCTGCCTCACATTGTGACATGTCTGATCCCTCGCTCCCATCCCTACAGCATGAACAAGGTAAGAAGAACTTGGAGGAATTAGCCCTTGTTTCTTCTTTCAGTACCATGCTTTTTCCTAAGTACATAATATGTACTTTCACTGGTATGCGGTGGTTACTTTCTCCTGCCAGAGCATTTTAGAGGTTGGAGAGTTGTGTGACCTCAGAAAGCAGTGTTTATAGTCCTCGTCATATGAGCTGATGGCCACTGGATGGTTGTAGTCTTCCAGAGGTATCATTTGTGTTTCCCTGCTCTTTGAGCACCTGAAACATTGATTATTAATATGGACACCTTGGCATGAGTATTGGAAGATTAAGACTCTGCACTGAGACTCTTCCAGATGCTAACTTTGGTGGCCTTGGGTAAGTGGTTTAATTTCTCTGTGCCTCACTTTATCTATAAAATGGTGGTGATAATGGTATATCCTTTATAGGGTTATTATAAGACTAAATGAGTTAATATGTGTTTACTATAGTGCCCATCCACATGGTAAGCATTTGATAAATAATTGCCTCTGTTGTTTTTGACATTGGGGATATTTTTGTCCCTTAGACATTGTTTTGAGAGAGCTTTAGGTACATCCACAGGTTGCCATTTCTTTCATGATTGATCAGTGAGTATTGGTTTATTACCAGATGGACACTCTGGGAATAAACAATGAATGAGGCTTAGTTCTTGCATTTAGTGCTGACAGCGTGGGAACAACCTGGCTAGTATTTTAATAAGGTAAGTACCAGGAACTCTGGCACATCCAATTTTGGGAGATCTGGAAAAGATAATATAGAAGAGGTGACATTTTGAGTTGGATCCTGAATGATAAATAATTTCTTGGACATAGAAGTAGGACTAGGCATTCCAGGTAAAGAAATCATCCTATGTCTAGGGACACAGAAGCATATGAGAAAGTCTGGAGAACAATTAGGAGTTTGGTATGGCTGGAGCCGGATTTCCCAACCTTGAGACTGCTGACATATGGACCAGTTAATTCTTTGTAAGACAGAGGCTGTCTTCTGTATTGGAGGACTTTAGTAGCATCTCCTCTCTGCATCTCAGTGGTGAAACCGAAAATGCCCCCACACCAAATCCAGTATCCCTACAGGGGACAAAAATACCCCTGGTTGGAAACTACTGCACTGGTGGAAGATTTCAGACAAAGCCCAGAGAAGGCGGTAAGGAGCTGAAATTCTGGGAGCCATTGAAGGATTTCAAACATGGGAGAGGCATTTCCAGAGGTTTGCAAAAAGAGATAAGTTACTGCATTATCTATGGGTTGTGGAGTTGAACAGCACTTATAGCTGGTTTGATCTTTAAAAGGTATTTTGGAATCTGCTTTAGAAAGTTAATTTAGCTTGTTGGGATTCTTTTACTAAGAACTCTTTCCTATGGTATTTTTTCTCTCATGGCCATTTGTTTGGTTTCTCAGGGGAGACTGTTTTGCCTCATCTGAAGAGACTAGAAAAAAACTAGGCAATTATTTTTTGAGAGATTTTTGTTTGAGCCAAGCCAAAGAGAAGGAAATCTTGTGCTGACTCCCCCCACGCCCACACACTTAAATCTGTACTCTTAAGCAGCCTTTGAGAAGTGAGCTTTTGGAATACTGGAAGGTATTCTGGAAGAATCTGCCCCAAGATCAACATTGAAGGGAGAATGTGAGGGTCTCTATCATTGTGGTCACCGCAAACCTTAGCTTTTATTATTTGGAGTTTAGTGTACTGAAAAGCTAAGACAGCTCTTGGGAAATCTCTGGTTGGCAGGCGCAGTTTGCTATGACAGCTCTGCCCTAAGTTTCTCCAGGGCGACTCAAGATCTGATGTCATGGGTTGGCTTTTAACTCACAGCTGGGAAGCAGGCTCAGAAATTTCAAGTGTCTCAGTGGATGTGTCTGTTGCTTGGGAAGTTATGTTCTGCCTGAGAGGTGCAGTAAGTGCTGTATTTTATGTTATTTCAACTTAAAATAGTGATTAAGCATATTGTGTGACCTTCATAGGTCAGCATTTTTCTCATGGTTTTTCTTAGCATAACACAAAGATTAGGTCACCATCTGGGGAGGAAACAGATCTTCTCGGCACAAATAAAAGTAGACAATTCAGATATGTAAATTAGAATCTTGGGAATATTTTTGTAGGTTTGATTGATTTTCTAAGTAGATTTGTTCCTAGAAAGTGGGAGATACTTGGAATAGGCACTTTCCTCTTCCTTGGATGTGCACTGTGATACTGTCTTCCCTTTCCAGATCCCAGCTAGCTGATTTACGTAGGGAGGTATTGGCTTAGAGAGTGACTGCAGCATTCTAGGGCCCAGGGCTATTCCTCTGCAGTGCTTCTTAGGCATGGACAGCTCTCTTTTGGATCAATCAGAGATGAGACCTCTAGAAATCAGGAGATTGCACCCCCCATGTTCCAGAGATTGGCAGACCCCACCTAATGGGTCTATGCTCATAGTTAGTGAACCACTGTCTGCCAGGGCCTTCCTTCCTCACAGTCTTGACCTTCTGTCTGGGTGAGGGTCTGAGGATACAGCAGGGAGGGGTGCAGTTCCTGCCTTCAGATGCCTGGCTCACTCGTGTGCGCGTGCGGCTGTAAAGAGAAGAGGAGGGCCTTCGGCTGCAAGGCTTACCTTACGCCTGCTGCCATTTCTGAGCTTAGTGGACATGGAGCGTGTTGGATTGGTCCTCAGCTCACAAGCAGGCTTTAAAAAATGGTTTTCTGTGCTAGCCTTACATTTTAAATAAACTGTGGATGCACAAATTTATTCAAGGTATCCGTTCTCCCTGCCCTGTCTGTGGATTTGAAACCATCTTTCCAACTTCTATACTCTCCTTAGATCTTTGGGCAAGATTTGTTTGCTGTAATATTTCTGCTTTCCTATTATTCTTTGCAGCCTTTGTGTTGATCAAAAACTTTATAACTTAGTATTCAAAAAAGTCTTTTTATTTTTCTTTCTCGGTCATTCTTTTGTTATTACACATAACTATATATTATATATAGTATCATAAATTATTGCTAGTAAGAAGGGTTAATGTTTTGAGTTTATGTTCTCTTTGTGTTATGCTGTAAAGGGAAGATTTTAATGCATTTAAAAAATACATAACATAGCCAAATGGGAGGCAAGTTGGACAGGATGGGATATTTTTGAAGCAAATTGGGCAAAATGATGGCTACTCAATACCTACTACCATGCGAGTCCCCCAAGCCACACTAACGGGAATTGCATTGTGCTCTTGGAACAGCTCTCTTCCTAGCAGCCTCCTGAACGTACAATCCCTAACTCTTTCCCTCGTGGTCATTGTTTTCATGAAGTCATATCCCATGCTGTCATCTGCCTTGAATGTATGAGGACACTCCATCTGATTGAAAAATAATTGATTTTTCAGATATTACACAGAATGCTCCCTTTTCTCCCCAAACAGTGAAAATGAATCTTCTTGAGAACTGTTTCTTTCTTATTATGTTCAAATAAAGCCAGATCTGATTGTTATTGCTTTGGACAAATGCTATAGCAGCAAATGAAGTAATATAGTGTCTTTTTCCTCTCTTGGTAAGTAGTCGGCACTGTTTTACTTAATATCTGGCCAACAGAATTTTTCCCTCTGAATATTTTTCATATTTAGCATCATATCCTAATGTGCCAGGTTTGAAGCAGCTTCACCCTTACACTCAGATTAATATTTCTGCAGTCAAAAAATAAAACTGAAACTTAATTTCTGCCTTCATTTGGAGTTTTTCTTCCTTTGCATTTCCTTAATATATGAAACAGTGAAGTCCAGACCTCATGACACATCTGGCTCTCCCACCCGACACCTGGCACACCCATAACTCTACTTGATTCAACATCAGCTCCTCCAAAATATAGCTATCAATTTCTTGCTGTTCCCTGCACTGGGCTTGCAGCACATCAGTGAACAAAACAAAGGCCTCTGCCAGCCAAAGCCTCTGTTCTAGCCAAGGCGAGCAGAGCAGCACATCCCAGAGATTTAATATGTAGACCTAAACATCTTCCATTTTAAACTTCCTATACTCAAAAAGCAAGTTAACAGATACTGGATGCAGTATAAGGAATGGGTGAGTAATGAACATATTAACACAAACGTATCTCTTTTCTCCTTGCCAGGACACTCTTGGTGGTTTCACCAGTTCACAGGTCTATATAGTTAATGAGTCTCCACTATCATTTTTCTAAAGGTAATGCCAAAAGGTTCCCCTTGTGGCAGACTTTGACGAGATATTGCACACTTCAAAAATTAGTGGCATAGAAGAAAATACAAATAAAAGTCTAATGATCCTGGACTAGGGAGTCTGTATTAATTTCTAGTAGCAGAAATTCTAAGGAAAGAAAATGTATTTGACCTTGAAAACCTCAAAATTACTTTCCGCCAAAGGACATTCTGAACTAGACTAAAGGACAAAATCCAGCCAGGACAATATTCATAACACTTATGACAGAGATAACTAATTTATTAAGTCCCTGTAATTTAAAATCAGGGTGATCAATAGAAAATGGGCCAAAGCCAGAAAGATAAAACCAAAAAAGGAAGAAATATGATCAACAAGTAACCTATAGGAAAATGTTCACCCTTGGGGCCTCCCTGGTAGCGCAGTGGGTTGGGCTCAGTGCTGTGGGTCTGTCCAGAGCAACTACAGCATGAGTTCGATACCCAGCCAGGGAGATTCCCACATGGCACTGCAGACCTCTCTTGTCTCACCTGCTGCTCCCTTCAGCAGTGTGTTTCAGTCGGTCTGCCTGTTCTGCTCCCCACTCTGTCTCTGGTGAGTCCTCTTACCATCCCACACCTCTGGCCTGCACCCCAGCTGGTATGCATGGATAAATAAATCTTTAGGAAAAAAAAAAAAGAAGAAAATGTTCACCCTCATCAATTTCTAAAGAAATTGCAAATTAAAATGATGAGATGGTGTTTTCTACTTATACAAAATGGAGGTTCTTAAGACTCAGTGAAGGAAGGAATGGAGAGAGCAGGCATTTCACGCACTACCTCACACAGTTAGTGAAAGAACACATTTCCAAAGGGAACTTAATGTGTATCAAAGCCTCAAAAATACACACACCTTTTAAGTCAGAAATTCTACTTTTACAATAGTTATTTTATTGCCATAAAGGCAATTTAAAATAAAAATTTAGGTAACCTGTTCATCATGTATTTTCATAATAGTAATTTTTGAAAGGTAGTTACCATGGGACAGTCATATAATTTAAATACCAAGGAAGGATGGAGGAATATTTAATAACATCAAAAGATAGTCTAAATAACTTGTGAAGAACGCAAATTCTATAACCATGTGTATTAATTTTAATTGTATTTGTTGTTTTAAAAAGTTACATTCTACCCACAGGGAAAAAAGATTGCAAAATACACATCAAAATATTCAACACTATCTTTTTTTTTGCTTGTATGTTCTAGATTTTCTGTAACAATATGCATACTTTTGCACTAAAAATAGTATTTTAAAGTAAACGATAATAAGTCGCATTTAGGATATGAACCTCACTGTATTAAAATACATACAATAAAAAAGCTGAAAAGCTGTGTTGGTGATGGTTTTCTTAGAGGGTGAGTACTTTGGATGCACTTGTACCTTTTTTGAAAAAATTATTTTCTGTATTTTCAGCTTCCCTACAACAAAAAAATGGGTATATGATTAACAATCAGATAATAAAGCAATTATTCTAAAAAGAATGCTATTTTAGCTGTTTTGCATTTGAGGATAACACCATGAAATTATTCATTGAGCAGACAGAGAGCGCGAGCCTTGGTTAAAACAGATTTAGATGTGGGGGTCCCTCTCTTTGACATACTATCAGGAAAGAACATTTCAGTGCACTAATGGTTTGGGGTAGTAGTAAATAGAGAAATGCTTTAGAGAAAGATACTCTCCTTTGTGGACATTGCATTCTCAGTATATGTCATTTCTTCATTCAGTTGTTCGAAGACATTGCTGATTTTTAAAATTTAGACTAGTGGTTCCCAAATTGTGGTTTGGAAACCCCTGGGAGGTATTCAGAGGTCACTCTCAGGATCAAAACTCTTTTCATAATAATACTAAGTCATCCTCTGCCTTTCCTACTCTCTGAAAGGACACAGAATGGTTTTTTTAAAGATACCGTGAGATGCGTCATCCTTGTCACAGCTGTCGCGATGTGTGCTTGTTTTATTTTTTAAATTAGGTTTTAATTGATAAATTAACTGTCCAACAAAACAAGAAGTGACACAACAAAATAACTGACATAATAAGCAAAAGCTCTTTAGGGTCTGCAGTAATTTTTAAACATGTCCTGAGGCAGGAGTTTGACAGCCCCTAAGCTAGGCTGTGCTTGCATGGCCGTCCTACTTGCACCCTAAGAGTGAATGCCCTCGATATTGCAGCACATCTGTCCTCACCTTCTGAATCTTTAAGGGATAACGACCTGTAGCCCTTAGTTATAAAAACTTCGTTGATAGCATTTGTGCGGTTACATGGAGCACTGTTGAGACAAGGCCAGTGTAGCACCCCGTGTCACATGTAAATTAAACTCCTAAATGTGGGATCTGTGAAAGTGGCTGTTAGACTTCCAGTCTTTCCCGTGTGTATCACAGTAGGAAAGTCTGCATTTTAAGGAAGAAAACAGGATATAAGACTTTGAGGTTTAGGGACACAGATTTTAAGTACTACTAATGATGTAATCCAGTAGATGATTATTTTGGTATAAAGTAGGGAAAAGTATGGAGAAGACATTTTGAAAGTCTTTAAAAGAATTCACTGAAAATGTTTATGCTCACTTGTCTTTAAAATGTGTCCATGTAAGGACTTGTTTGTATGAATAGACATAAAATATTTATGTGGTATTTGAGAATTGTTTTCTAAATTGTGTAGAATTATCTGCTATGGAATGATACTAGCGCTGCCATTTCAGTCCCAAGGCTTCTCCTCCTTTCTTTTTAACACATTTCACTTGGTTCTCAGGGATGGGGCTCACCTCTGAATCTCAGAGCAGCACATGATGGCAGTCTTCAGTGCCCGCTTCTCTGAGAAGCAGTTCTCAGGGGTCCAGGGCTTAAGTTGAAAATCTGAACCTTCCATACAGAGAATTTGAACATTAGATGAGTCGTGCTGGAGCCCCAAGACTGTGGGTCCTCGCTGCAGGAATCCTGTGCACGTGGCAGTCGACACCCTAACTTTGGGTGAAGGTGTCGGTGGCTTTTACTTAACCACTCCCGATCATGTCAGAAAAGATGAAGGAGAATCCCAGCAGGTAGGAAGTAAATTAAGGCATCAGAATAAAAAGGCTGGACTTTTGGTTTATTTTAAAACCATAACAGTCCCAGAGGAGGAGAAAGGATGTGTTGGACGTGACCGTAATATAATTTCAAGTCTGAGAGGCCTAGCGGTGATTCATGACAAGCTCTTTGAAATCTGGCCACAGCTACTGACCATAAAACAGGTTTCACTTTGGAGGAAAGAAGATATTCCATCCCATTTTGTTCTTTTCAGTGGCACTTCACACATTGTGTGACTCAGTCTGGGAATCTCGTTCATCCATATTTCTTGATTGAAAGACTCGGATTTTCTTGATGAAAACAAGTTTGTTTTTAACTGATAAACTGCCCTATGCCAGCCTTCATATGGAACTTGAGTTGAATGTTGATGAAACTGGTGGGTTCTGCATCACCATATTAACCCAAGCCCACAGCATAATTAGACGGGCTCTTTGGCACATGGTGTGTACTATGACCTCTTTCTTTGATGCTGGTGGTGGCTGGGTTGCTGTAACAAAGAGGCCGGTCGATTCTGGCCTTTATGAATCGGGTAGAAGGATGCGTCTGTCTTCCTCTGAGTCTTCAACTGCCCTTTTTCTCAATTAGCAGAACTTAATGGGCACAATTAAGTTGCATCCTATTTAGTTTGGTAGTGATTGGAAATGTGACTATTAGAAGCGCTACTGTTTAGGTACCTAGTTAATCTGCAGCTTATCCATCTTTAGAATATTAACAAGCAACTCGTTTTCCCTGACTCTGTGAACATGTCTCAAATCATGGAATTGCTAGGTCTTAGGGGTTATACATAACTGAGACATTGTTTCCAATTCAGCTTATTGATTTAAGTACCTAATACTTTTAATTACCATTTCTCTCCCTTTTTGTAATATAAAGACCTGAAAACATGTAGCTGTTTGCTGTAATATTTCCACCTTCCTATTATCTTTGAATTCATAAAATAGCCCAACAGATTTCTGTAAGAAGTTTCCAAGAACATTATGCTTTTAAATATATGTGCATTATTAGCTTCATTTTTTTAAAACTTCATACTCTGAGATACAATTTTTTAAAAATGTACTGGAGGAGAGATGTCTATTTAGAGTATATAAAACCCCATAATTTGCAGAAATTCCTCAGTTAGTATTCAGAAGATACATATTTGTAGTCTCTCATAAATGACAATGTTTAGGTTTAAATAAAAACATTTGGATTTAATTAATCATAGCATATATGTTTTTCTGGTATGTTTATTTGGTTTTCTCCTTTCTTGGATTAGTTTTTTAACTTCTTACCACCCTCAGACTTTATTAAAGTGGCATTATCTTGAGAAGCTAGTCTCAATTAGATAAAAATATAAGCAATTAATTAAGATAACCAACCCTAGCCAGAGAGGTAAAGTGTCATTACATGTCACTGTGATCAAGGAGTACCTGTTAATTAGAACAGTAAGAAAACTGCAACGAGTTATGAAAAAAAAACATGTTGGGTGAAATTAGCAATAACAGTGTTTCTTGTTAGTTCTTAAATCCAACCCATAAACAATTTGTTGTGACAGCTCTAGGCTGGGATTATGGCATTTCAGATGAGGTCTGATTATAGCTAAAAATAGACAAGTTTATTGAAGATCAGAAGAGGAATATTAAACAATTGAAATTTTGTGAAAGACTGATGCTGTTTCATTGTAATAATTTCCCCAAAGGCACATTAGTAATGCTGCTAAATACAGACTTTAATAGACTTTAATAATGTGTACTTTAGAGGCCTGATACACAAAGGAATAATGTATAAAACATTCATTATGGAAAATTGCTACCTTTTTTTATTTAATAAGAAATCTGTTGAAACAAAACCATTGCACTGCCTATGGCATTATGTTCCTCGGTGTTAGCAGGCTGAAGAATAATTGCCACCTACTTCTATGTTATTTTCACCTATCCTAATCACGTTGCAATCATATTTCTCTATTTGTTCTGCCAATGATAATGGGGATTTAAAATACTTATATAGGTGGACCCTTTGTTCAAATTCTAACTCACTCTCTCATTTCCTATATCATCTTGGGCAGGTACCTTAATATCAAGCTCCATTTCTTCATTTGCAAACCAAGGATTGTTCTGATTGCTTGGTTATGGTAGGACTCAGTTAAATGTTGACCTGGTGGAGGTTCCACATAATAGGCACTCAGTAAATGTTTCCTTTATGATTACTTTCTACATCTATTTCTCCTTAGACTGCTTGTTTTAGTGGCTGATTGGGGAGGTGGAGTGGAAAGTGCAAGTGGGGGAACAGAAAGGGGGTTGAGAGTAGGAAAAAGCAATTAAAAAGAAGCCTCCATACGTAGCCCTGTCGCCTAGTCTCGCATTGGATTTCAATTTGATTTTAATGTTCTGCTGCTGAGAGCCATGCTGTTGAAAAAGGAAGAAGAGTAAGAAGCAGATGCTCTTAGAACAGTGGGGCATTTATCTCTTTTAATGAGATAACATCATTAGAGTGACAAAGTGCAGTGAATCGATACTCAAAATGGACTGGTGCTATCTTCCCATAGTGTGCCATTGTTACACTTTGCAGCCTGGAAATCTGCTGAATCACGAATTCTGTCTTATCTGTTATTAGAGCCACTGACTTTGATCTCACAGAATAGATCCACACCTTAGGGATCTCCACAGGAGTAGGAAAACAGTCTAATTGGATAAATGGGAGAAATCTTGGGTGATTTATTAGCTGCCCTGTAATCCAGGAACCTCAACTCAAGGAGGTGGGGCTGCTTTCGCCTTTGACTCCTTAAATGGCTGCCCATCCTACTCCCTCCCCTCACCCTCTCTCCTTGCTCTCTGTCTGCTTCTTGGTGTAATGTCAGAAACACTAATCATGTCAGACTGCGACACTGACAGCCCTGACATTCACAACAAAGAGACAAGGAGAGGGAGGAAGAGAGACCATGGAGGGGGACGGTGAGGAAGAGCAGCAGGGGTAGTATTTTTCCCTTGCACATAAAATTTGCAGCTGCAGGATCACCAACATTCTGGATAGATCGTATGCAAGGAAAATTGGGGCAGAGCAAGATGATTCTGATGGAGATTAACACTGGCCCGGGAAGATTTTGCTTCTGTTTCCCCCTCCTCTCCTTCTTTTAGATTTCACTGTGTAGTTTATATGATAATTACCATGGCTATGATTTCTTCTCACTGAGAGGGGAAAAAGGGCATTTTATTTTCCCCCTCCATTACCCGATTTTTTCTCTTTGAAACAAAGCAAAGTTAAGCACAGATCTTCACTGGAATCGTGTATGCTCTAAAGCTCTAAATCACCTGGATTTGCCTTGCCAGATTCCTATAGTCTAATCAGAACAATAGCTGCTTCAGGAAGGAGTCATGGCAGAAGGCTGTTTTCTGACTGTGACAAAGCTGATGAGGAGTTAGTTGTTCAGTGTCATTCTCTGGTCACCTTGCCCTTGGCCTCCCCAGCACCTTCCGCGTGTATCAAGTGCTGATGCCACACGTTCCCTGGATGTGGGGTGATGCTGGTCACGTCTTCCCAGTACTTTTGAGGCTTCTCTCTCCCTCAGGTGCCTTCTCCATTAGGAATCCTTTTGGTGAGTGGTCTTGGATCAGTCAGGACCTGAAAACCTGTTGCTGCCTCTCACGTGTGTTTTGAGTCCAGATGCTGAGCTCTAAATTGAGCTCTGAGCTCACACTGAATCATCCTAGCTTTTCTGTAAACACGGGAACCCTGCTGCCAGCTCAGCTTTTGAGGTATTTTGAATTGTAACTCCACGTCTTAACTGGGATATCTGTCCTTTTTCTTCATGGAAGAAAAAAAATATTTTTAATGGAAAATGGTATAGTGATACCATGTTAGTTACCCTATCATAAAGAAGTACATTTTTTTGCTTATAAATGATGGCAGATATTATGTAGTGACTTTAGATTGGTTACAAAATAATGGAGAAAGAATGGAAAAAGCTGAGACCTCATTTTAATGTATTCTCATTCTTATACCCAAGGAAAATCTCACACATGTGGGCCACTTTAGAGAAAGGCTCCTCTGCATTTACAAAGATAATTTTAAGTGAGTTATAACATAATTTAAACTATGTATAGCAGACTTGACATTGTGGCTTACTTAAAATACTTGAGGAAATTTCTACTTCTACTAGCAAAGGAGAGTAATGTGTACTCTGGGGAGAATTTAGGGAAATCACCCCAAAATATCTTCCTGTAAACCCAAATTTTCATTTTATCCTAAAAATTTAAATGAGCATTGCATTGTTCTCTGTGTGCATGTTTGTTTTACATAAAATGACGTTAGAAATTACTTGGCAGTTTACTTCTGAATTACATCTTCTTACATTAGGTAATTTCATTCTTTAACATGTAAGTCCTCAAAATTCAGTGTTTTGATACAATAATAGTTTCTTTTCTTGCTATGGTACCAGGGTAGTTTTTTTGGTCAGTGAAGTGCTTTTATTCAGCATTTGCTCAGGAATCCTGTACCCAGGCAGCTTCCGTCTTCTTGCCTCACCATCTGTGTTAAGACCCTCAGCTGCGATAACTAAGTATCGCAAACTGGATGCCTTAAGAAACAGACAAACTGCCTCACAGTTAAGAAGCTGGAAGTCCCAAATCAAAAGATCAGCAGAGTTGGTTCCTTTTGTTCAGTTTCAAGGGAAAAATCTGTTTCCATCCCTCCTCCTTGGCTGGCAGATGACCAGTCTTCTCCCACTGTCTGGTCACATCATCACCCCTATATTCCTGTCTGTGTCCAAATTTCCCTTTTGTAGAAGGACACTGGTCATACTGGTTTAAGGCCCACCCTGTTCCAGTTTGACATCCTCTTAACTAATGTCACCTCTAACAATCCTATTTCTAAATAAGGTCACATTCTGAGGAACCAAGAGTTAGAACTTCCACAGGTGAATGGGTGGGGGGAGTGGCACAATTTTACCCATATCACCCTTTTTTGAGACTTATTATCTACATCTAACTGGTAGAAGGGGAAAGAGTACATGAAGAACAAGTGCTCACATTTTAAACACCACAGTCCTGAAGTGACTCAATATCTCCTCATATTCCATTGGTTAGAACTAGTCACATTTCCACCTGAATGCAAGGGACCTGCGAAATAGAGTCCGCGTGACCTTGTGGGGACTGTGTCTGATGGCTTAGACACATGCACAGAGCAACCCCATCTTTCTAGGAAAATGTGTCGGTTGCCTCCCGTCTCCCTGTGTTCCTGAGCATACCCATCACAGGGCCCTGCCCAAGGTTTTCCCATTCCAGCACGGTTAGGAATGCTATTCTATCAGTGCTCATTCATTAGATGTTCTGAATTGGGATCCAAGTATTTATATGCAAATAAGTGCCCCAGGCTTCTTGTTTTGTTTTCTTAAGAATCTTATAATCTCAAGGGAATTTGATCTCTCTAGAATTGGGCACTTTCTTTCTTAGGAAGCTAGTTGAAATCCAAAATAATGAAGTTTTAGTCTTTGCCAAAAATTTAGCTTGTGGTTAGAATGATTTCCTGTAGTACAGTAACTTTTTTTGTTACATGTTCTGTTATTACTGAAAAATGATATGCATCCAAGATGAAAAAAGTGATAATGTGAGTGCAGAGGACAATTACATAACCTACTGTGCTTATTTCAAATGGCTAGACTTGAGTATTTAATTCTTAAAGTCTTGTCTCTCCTATAAGGTTAGTCATTATTTCAGAAGCTGAACGTGGGCTTTATAAGTGACTAAATAATTGCTTTGTATGTTCCTTTTCAATTACAGTAAGAAGTCATGAATTCTCTACATTTAGAACTGCTAAAAATTATTTAGATTTGCCTGTTGAATAGGTTTTTTCTAAAAAGGACTCAGGGAAAAATTTCCACTGTAAATTTTTGGCTTCTCAAAGTAATTTGTAAGAAATTTCCCATGAAAAAATAGTGATAGCAATTTGAACAGGATAAGTAGGTGCAGTCTAAAAACTTGGTAGCTAGTGTAAAAACACTTTCTATGTAAAGTAACTTTTTTTTTTTTTTGCTGTTTGGTTTTTCTACTACTTTGAAACAATGGTATTATCTAATGAATTAAAGCCCATCGGTCATATTAGAGAGTTCCTTTTGGTCAAAAAACATGACAGTGGTACTTTTATAAAGATAGTCACTTGATTTTTAGTGTTTATAGTTTTTAATATGTCAAACTAAAACAACTACTTGAGTCATTTTAAGAATGAATTAAATCTGCATTCATTTAGGTGTTATGAATTCAGATTTTGGAAAATGGATCTAGGATACAGATTATTCTTTGTAGATGTTTGTTAAATAATCATTATTTTAATTGTTTCCATTTTATTGAGTGCCTAATGTTTGCCAAATATTGCACTGACTCCTTTTATAAGAGACTATATTGTTAATTTTCACAGCCAGCTCACAAAAGTAGGTGCTACTGTTCTAACTTTATAGACTGGGAACTCACAGATGTTTAAGCATTGGGCCCATTATCTGTCCAGTTATAGACAATCTGGTATTTGAATTTGGGTCTTATTGATTCCAAAACCCACGCATAATTTCATTTGGTGACATGGCCTCATAGGGAGAATATTTGTTGAATTGAATGTGAACTATATTGAATGAATTTGCTAAGCTAAAAGCAAATGCAACAGGAATGTTTTAGGTTTTTTTCTTTTGCAAGTGAGCAAATCAATGTGGAATCTGGAAATTAATTCCATCTATCATTAAAGCAAGTCTCTAGAACTTGTAATTGCTAACACTTTCATTGACCACCACTTCCTAAATAAACGAGCAATCTGTGATCAGAATTCTAGTTAAATATCCATTATATACTAAGATTTCTTTAGAACTCTAGTTAGGTCCCTTAAAACTGGCTTTTAATTCATGTTCTCACTGCTCGCCTCATTTTCTGAATGTGCCAGATTATGCCAATTTTATTGATTTACTGAGGCAAACACGCAAGACAACCTTGAACCACAGGTGGGCTTGGCCTAAAGGCAAGATAAGAAAACCTGCCTATTTTTCAATGAGAAACTCAGCTAGAGCTGTAAGATAAAAGAAAGGTGTTGTCTTCTCAAAATATTTCACCCTTTCTAATCACATGATAAGGCTGACTTCTGAAGAAAAGAATGATTTAGAGTTTTCATGGGTGTCTACCTTATTTTCAGTTTCATTCCATTAACTCTGTTCATGGTTTCTGCTGTTTGACTATGGCCAAGTCACATCACTCTCTGGAAACTTGGTGCCACCACATATAAGATGAAGCCATGAGAATGGCCTGGGAGTTGTTACCCTGGTACATTAGCCTCCATTGGCTTTGGGGGGTGTGCTGGAGTATCTGTAAAGTACTAGAAATTAAGTCTAATATTTGGTGTGAATATGCATTTTTCTGGAGAAAATGCTTTATAGCTTATTACATCAAGTTTTTCAGAACTTCAGCATACTAAGATTACAAAGATTATTTCTGAAGACTAACAACTCAAGCGCTCTAGTTTTCTTTAAGTTTTGTTTTGTACAGACTATTGTGGGCAGGATAGATGAGACAGTGAATGCATTCTCCTTTCTGTATTGTCACATGCAAGGGAAACTTAGAATTTTTATTGTAGACAACTGCTCCTCTGTTGTCTAAGGTGAATGTTCCATATGTAGTAAATGTTCAATAAATGTTTGTGGGTGACAAGATTCTGTTATTAACAGAAGAGCAGAGATAGTCCATCAGAAGTGAGTCATGTCTTAGTGATGAAGGAACATTTTTTTTCAGCCCTGTACATTCCTTACAGTTACCTGCAATGAAGTTTTAAAAATCATTTAAAGTAGCACTCCCTTTATGTGGAATCCCAGACAGTGGGACTATTGGTGCCTCAAAGATGGTTGAGTTAACAGATTCCTACAGTGAGCAGGCAGAGGCCAGGACATGAGCAGATGTTTGGAGTTGTTCCTGCTTTGGTTCTTTTGCTTCTGTTCCCACTGCATGGTAAGCCTGTTGTCCTGCCAGAGAGACTTCTTACATGTATCTGCTCCAACACATTAACTAGCCTCCACTGCTCAGCAAATAAACAGATGACATACTAGGAAAGTACTCTAGCACGAATTAGTGGTATCCCCTGTCCAGCTGTTGAGTTTGAAGCTAAGGAAGGGTCACTCTTAAATGTGATTCATGCATTCTCTGTATTGAAACATTTTACTACTTTCCAGAAGATACCAATTCAGTTAAAACAAACAAAAATACTGTTTCTTGGAGGTTTAGATATGTCTTTCAAAAATGAAGTGTTGTTTACATACATGATTACTTCTCTCAAAAATGGTTTCTTTTTTTATTGTTGGTGGATTTTACAGATTTGCTCTTGACTTAATAGAAATGTCTACATGTGTGTTTGCAGCCATTTACAGTCTCAACTTCTGTTTAAAATTTAAACATTTGGGCTCTGTTTTCTTTGGAAACTTTGTAAAAAGAGAGTAATTGTGGTAGGCCACAATAATATTTGTCTTCAAAGTTGCTGTGAACAATCACTATTAAGATTTCTTCTCTAGGCCAAGCCTGCAAGTCAAAGTCAAGGGGTAGGCAAAATATTCAGAGCTAACCTTTGGAAAAGTTTGGTTTTTGGTTTTTGTTTTTGTTTTTGTTTTTGTTTTTGTTTTTAGTTAACACAAAAGAGATCCAGTGGGACTCTTTTGTTGCATTAAAAAAAAAAAAATTAGGCCCCCACCCTTCCAGTCCTTATTGTAGCTGTTTAACATGAAACTTACATGATAATAAGTCTTTCTTAAGAGTTGTCTGATCTGGATTTGTAGTATGAAGTAATTATATCAAATTTTTTCAGTGGAAACAGAAAAAATGCTATAAAATATTACTAACCGTATGCTTTGATTTACCTTAGTAGGATAGTTTTAATCATGGATGAATATACAACATGGCACATGATTATAGTTACCTGTGTATTTTTTAACAGACAAAAATAAGTCATTGCTTAGTGCCAAATAATGAACACCCTCAAAATTTGAATTTCAAGGAACAGTAGCAGAAAATATCATCTTTTGAAACTGAAACTCTCAGACATCAGCATAAAAATGGCTGAGATTAGTTATGTATGAAATTCCCACAAGGCTGTCCACTCAGATAAATTCATGGTTTGTCTACCCATTTTTCAATATCCCATCAAAATCAGTATAGAGAAGCTATAGATAGTATTAACATTTTAGAAGTTATAACATGTTAATGTAAGAGACAAACAGCTGCTGTTCTCTGTGGCAGCTACCAAAAGGTGTTGGGGAGCCTGGAAATTGTAGCCATATCCTTGTAGACCAGTTGGCAGCTGTGTGTTGCCAATGCATTTTTAAGTGGTTAGAGCTGATAATAGCAACCAAGGATTACTTGGCTTCCTCTCAGCACCTTCTGAACTTAACACTTCCCCAGCAGTGAGAGCTCTGGGGAACTTGGGCTCTGCTGGAATTTCTGCTGCTCATCTGACTGCAGGACCTGCTCCAAGGGGGGGGCCTCACCTCCCCACAGCAGCCTGCTCAACTCCAGCACGCACACGAAAGACACTTACTTCAAAGATTTGTTGCGTGAGTTCAATGAAATCGCTAATGTGAAAGTGCCTATGACAGATCCTGGCCCAAAGTAGAAGCTCAGTAAGTGTTTTATTTAAAACACTGCTGGGAAATTATATTTCTCAGTGCAAATTGATAAGTAAGCAAGTTACCAGTCCGTCTTACTTTTATGCCTGTGGGTGGAATGAGCCATCGCTATGTGAACAGAAACAAATGATTTCTCTTTGGTGCAGTGAGTTCTCAGTGGACCTGCGACCTGGTGACCCATGAGTGGACAGGATTGCCACCCCACCCCTATCCCCAGAAGGGACTATTGTGAAGCATGCAGCTGGCCTTCTCCACTTTCTTACTACCAAATGGGTTTCAGTCCCTGTTAGAGTTTTGGAAAACCTAAGAGGTTTGTTAGAAAAAAAGAAAGAAAAAAGCTAACTATATGCATACATCATAGCACATGAGAGAAATAAGAATCCCACTCACAATATTTTTTTCAGATGCTGTTTAACTGGGTTTATTTTTACTTTGACAGATACTTCCGTTTAGGGGGTGCTTTCCACAGCAGAATCTATTGTGCAATAGAAAATTCGGTACATTTTGCCTCTAGGTTTCCTCCAGCTCTCTCAGGTGACCACACCCAAGCCTCAGTACTGCCATGTTCTCAATAAAAGACTTGAGTTACTACATTTTAAGTAAATGATCTTAGTTTCCTTAGGAGCTTTTTGTTGGCAGAATTTGTAATTTTTTTTTAAATAGAATGTTGTGCTTAATATAGAATAAGACCAACTATATTTGCAAAGGATTCAGATTAAAAGTAGTGTGATTGTGTTTATTAAATTGCTTATGATTTCACAAACTTCATTAGCCCCCTGAAGTCAGTATGTCCTTAATGGTTCAGAGTTCCTGCACTGGGCATCATCAGACTTGGGTTCAAATCCCAGCTCTGCCACAGAAGAGAAGCTGTGAGACTTAAGGCAAACTCCCTAACGTCACCTAAACCCATCTCAAAAATACTAATGGAAACACCTAGGTCCCTAGGCTCCTTTGAGAGTAATAGTACATTGTGTCCATAACCTCTAATGCACTGAACACTCAGCATCTGAGGAGCACTTGCTTGGTGTTAGCCATTGGGATGGGGCAGGGGGGTATGGGCCTTGGAGAGGGACAGTGATAGAGTTCTCAAAAGGGACCTATCTGTTTCAATTTAATAGCACCTGGAATTTCACATTTATCTGTCTCTCTATTTCATGATAACCTTGAAAGGAACTGACTCATTTGGGGCTAATTTGATACATTGTATTTTAAATTTCTAGTAAGACTATCAGCTTAAAATACTGACAGTTATTTGTGTCTTCTTGCAGCTACTGTACTAAAAAAATTAAAAGCTGCTGTCTATAGATAGCAAGGTATGTCTTGAGAATAACTTCAAATGTTACAGTAACCTTGCTTATTTGGGTGGTGGGGATAATTAGGAAGTGCTTTTGATGTCGTTTTTTTGGAGTCTAGAAAACATTGTAAAAGGAAGCTGCTCTTTTGGTTAGGGTTCCAGCTTTGTACCAGTGGCTTGACTTAGGGTTATTTGGGTTTGGTTTTGCTTCTTAAATGAAAGAACTCTTTTGTGTCTTTATTTTATATTCCAGGAGCTGAGTCAGTAATGAGTCTCATAGTTGAATTAATACAGAAATCAAACTTAATTCTTAGGATTTTATCCAATATGTAACAGTGAATTGGCTAGGAAAAAATTACAGTTCTTTTTCTCTCTGCACTTTAATCTTGCAGAAGGTTAATCTTTCCTATGGTTGTACATACTGCATAAAAAGTAGCCCATTGTGGTTAAAACCCATCATGGTTTTAAAAAGGGAGAAAGGATATATATTTTTAGTCTATGTCCTTGTCCAGGCATCAGTAACACTAGGAATTTTCCAAATGGTTACCAGAGTGAAGAAGAATCAGGTGCATATGCATAATCATAAAAATTGTGTTCTGTTTTTTAATTGAGTCAAACATTGCTCAGAATTAGACACAGCTTTTGCTTTCTGGAGTATATTTTTGTTTTCCGTACCCTCCCAGCCCTTCTACCTTGTAAATCTATTCTCTGTAATAAAGACAGGTTGATTCATTTTTAAAAATTTATTTATTTTTCCTACCACCATCCCTTCTGTCCCCTTGTCCCCCTTTCTCTTAACCGCCTTAAGGTCCTCATAATGTTTACTGTCGTCCATTAGTTCTTGACAGTATTTTTCATCTGCCATGTAAATGCCCAGTATTTGTTTTTATTGTTCTTACTTGCTTTACTATACATAATTCTTTCAGACTCCCACCATTTTGCTGAAAATGACTGCATTCCTTTATGACTTAATCATATTCCATAGTGTTGATATACTACATCTTCTTGATCCAGCCACCAGTGACATACTTTCTGGTATTTTAAATGTAAAACAGGAGAAGCTAGTGTGTGCACATACAAAGACAAATTCATGTTAACATTTTATAAGCATTAGGGATGGTTCTGTTTTGTGCCTTCAGTCTTCCTCAGCCTAGGAACCTCCCCTATGGGTTATCCATGTCATTCATCCGAGGAACAATCTTTTTAGTTGAGTAACTTTTTTTCTTGACTATGAAACAAACACAGGTTCATTTTAGAAAAATTTTAGAAAAAAGCACGGTATAAAGAAAAAATATCCCATAATTCCATCACTCAGAAAACTATCCAGTGTTATATTTTAATGGCATTTTAATGTTTCTTTTAAAATGTATCTAATCCAAATTGAGCTCTCTATATATGCAGTTTTGCTTAGTGCTATTTTAATTAACAGATCTTCATGTTTCCATACCAAATATTTTTAAAAACAATTTTAGTGGTGTTAAAATATTGGGATAATTTAAAAGTTGAGAATCCAGCTGGTGGTCCCCTGAAACAGTCATTAAATGTGTAAAAAGTCAAAGACTCTTTCTAACTGTTCACCAACCCATCCAAGCCTATTTCCGAAACAGAGCTATTGTTCACCTAAAGTGGAAACTCACCCGACTCTGCATATTTCCTCAGGCTGGGTTGCTGTTCCCTGTCTATCTCCCCTCATTGACTTATCAGGCTCCCTGCACACATGCACGTTTGTTTATAACAATCTTCCTGATATGCAGCCACGGCGTGGGTTTTGGAAATCTGCCCAGCTACATACCATTCATACCGGCTGACATTCAGCTTCTGCTAGCTAATTGGGTACTCTTAACTCCTTCGATCTCTGAGGAGCTCACCCTGTAGTGCCACACTCAGCTAATTCTTTGCACACAAATGCACATAGATTCTTGTCCACAAATGAGAGGCATTTTGGCATAGGCCAAAATGTGAGAAGATTGGGGTCACTTGTGAAAATCTCTAACTCTCTGCTTTGCCACCACAGTTAGGCATATTATAAACAGTTGTTTGAGTTCATATTCCTTCAAGCTAAAGATGATGTTTTTGGAAGCAGGTGGAGACTTGAAGGGGGTTTCAAGGAGTAACAGAGACTAGCTTCTGTTTCCTGCAGGATAGATGTGCCCCTGGGGTGGCAACTTCACCTGTGCTAGGAACAGTTGCCTCATCACCACTGAAGTCATCACTTTCATAAAACTTCATCCAGTTCTCCCACTACTCCCCCTCCCCCCCAATCTGCTTTTCTTCACACTGTTTGGTTTCTTATGGAGATTGAGCATCAGAGTAGAAAGCAAGCTGGCTGGAAGGGAGGAACTGTGGAGGGCAAATGCAGGGAGGCTATGCAGAGTAGTGGGATGAGCTGCAGATCTTTCCATCATTTTTGTGAACATCATTTTGTGAACACTTAACCATTTTTTCCCTCAAAAAAAAAAATGACTACTTCGCTTATGTGCAGGAATCTATAGAGGAAATATTCATAATAATAGTAGCACATCAGGAGGAGAGGAAGCTAGATAAAAGGAAATATTAAAATGACATTCATTCTATTTACAAATCTCTCTGCTGATCATGTTTCAGTGGTTGATCGGCATTTTCTTGCCCGGCACTTTCTAAAATGATATCATTATCTTGCTTGCTATTTCAGCAGTTCCAAGAATACCTTGCTTATGGGCCAGGGTACTTGGTTTCATATAAACAACACATAAGAGCCCTTTATAAAACCAGAAGGACAGGCAGAGAGGGAAGAAATAGCTATACAAGTATTGTGGACCAAAACAAATTGGTGACATTCTTCTCACACAGACACACAGAGAAGGCGTCCTCTGCCATCTCTCGTGTTTCAATTGTTGTTTGTTCCCCCCAGACCACACTGAGTTTAGTCTCTTAGTAGACTAAGGCACCTTTGAATCTCCTGTGGGAGACCATGAGGTACATGCTTAATTGCTTCATGGATGATGTGAAATCTTGGAATGAAATCTAGCCATCACTCATTAACTACCTTGGCTTATTAAACCTTGACAGCTAACAAAATTCAGTCAAACATTCTTGATTAAAGACAGCTCACAGAGCCCCAGGAATTGATGGGGAATGAACTGTAGAGTAAAATAAGTTACTTCAATAACATCAGTTTCATCTGTGTGAATTTATCTTCCTGAAATCTAAGGGTGACAGAAGATTTTTCCAAAAACTTTTCCTGCTTTCATTGATGGCAGTAGAAACAAATAAATCACCAGTTTCTTAATTGGGATACTGTTCACCTTTATTGACAAGAGTTGTCATTAGCTTTTGTTAAAACTTTTTTACTTGCTTAAATCTGTGTATGCTAAATAATAAGGGATATTCATGGATTTAGGCATATTAAGATTTCATAGATCTTGCTTCTCATAGGAGGTTTCTACAGTCAGTCCGCCTTTTCATTATGGACATGTAATCAAGGAATAAATTCAGCAAATGATGATCTACTACAAGGTCAGTGTCAACGTAAACATATATCAGGTTGATTGATTCACTATTTGCCCCATATCACAGATCAGATAATGTCTCTCCAAGCTAACACAAAGTGTTATACAAACATCAACCATTACTATTTCTGTAAATAATTTCATCTTTAGGCAGTATGGTCTGAATTAGTGAAAAAAATTCTATATGTGCATATCTACACAAGTATACATATCCTTCGCACTCAGGTGCAGTTTTACAGCTAAAGCTAACATTTAAAATGGTTTTCAAGCAAATGGCCAACAGATACATGAAAAAATGCTCAACATCACTTATAATCAAGGAAATGCAAATCAAAACCACTATGAGATACCACCTCACACCTGTGAGGATGGCACACATTAAAAATGCAGGCAATAACAAATGCTGGAAAGGATGTGGAGAAAAAGGAACTCTTCTACACTGCTGGTGGGAATGTGAACTGGTCC
>PVIJ01006974.1:0-86840 GCA_004024925.1 Scalopus aquaticus | reverse complement strand
CAGAAGAGCTCAAAAGGCACTTCTCCAAAGAAGAAAAGAAAATGGCCAACAGATACATGAAAAAATGCTCAACATCACTTATAATCAAGGAAATGCAAATCAAAACAACTATGAGATACCACCTCACACCTGTGAGGATGGCACACATTAAAAATGCAGGCAATAACAAATGCTGGAAAGGATGTGGAGAAAAAGGAACTCTTCTACACTGCTGGTGGGAATGTGAACTGGTCCAACGAATATACAAAAAAATTTAAATGGCATAAAAGGAAAACTTGTATACTTAAAGTATTAAAACTGTTGTTTCCCTTATGATATTTTGTGACACTAAAATTTGTTATGAATATAAGGTTTATGTTGGTGTTTTTAGTATTAACATTGATGCTTACATTTGGAATAATTGCTAATAAATTTATTGACTATAGTCAAAGGACTGAGCCCTATCACATAACATTAATGCACTGTTCTAGGCTGTCACTAATGCAACAGAAGATGGGGGGCTGTTTGAGGGTAGGGGAAAAGAGCCATCAGACATAGACAAAGATGTTTGACTATTTTGAGGAACATCTCAAGACAGGAGTTGTTCTAATTCAACTCAGAATTAAGACTAAGAGATACAGTAGTCAGTAATCACATTTATTATATTGCTTTCTGAATCATACTGTATGATTGTTTCAATTTGCTAGTTCTGTCATAACACACTACCCTAGACTAAGTGATTTAAGCAACAGAAATTCATTTTGTCTTGATTAAGGAAGCTAGAAGCCCATTATCAAAGTGTTGGCAGGTTTGATTTCACCAGAGGTCTTTTCATCTGTGGAATATTTGGATCTTCAGATGAGAAATACACTTGGTAGCCAATTTTCTATCATCCATGCTACCACATATGTCTAGCCTAGATAATCCACAATAGCCAAAAAAATCCAAATTCTTACTTAGATTTGCAATATGCTTTAGGTAGATAATATATTCCAATTTAAATTTATTAACTATTTTCTACCATAAAATTACTGTTTATTAACTTATTATTGAAAGAGCATTATGAAAAAACATAAGGAAATCAGAGTTAGAGCTAAGTAGCTTATTGGAAATAAAGACAGAATATATTATATTAAAATTCAATTGTGGTAACAAAAACCCCAGCATAACAGTGGCTTGAGTGATGGAGACTTGTACTTTTCCCTCATGTGAATAAAGATAAAATAAGTGTACCAGGCTAGCATACATGTCACAGGTACCAGAGACTCAGGCCTTATTCTTTTACTCCATTTTTTGTTACCTTGCTCTCCAGTCTAAGCTGAAGAGATCCACCATCTAAGAATGATGATGGGCAGAACCAAGAAGAAGGCGATAAAGGATTCATGTGCAGTGTTCCTTAAAGAAGGACCTTGAAAGCAGCTGCATATCTCTTTTCTGCTCAGTAGTCAGAACTGGCTCTGACAAATGAGCTTTTATAAGAAACAAGGCATGGATGCTATAATGCTCGAAAAATAGACTATATTCAAGGCAGTCATGGGCCCAGTTAAGAATTATTGTATTCTGGAAGAGAGGAGGACAGACATGGGGGTTGGGGGAGATTGGCAATCATTAGCTCTTCAGTCTTTTTTGCACTCCAATATCTTTGTATATTGTTCTTTCCACACAGAACAGCCATTCCTCTAGAACACAAATGACCCCAAAGTTCATCAAGGAACTACATTCAGTTCAAAGTCCATATTTTTTGGTGATGTATTGTCTTCTCTCTGTGGCTGTGGTTTATTATAGTCCAGTGATATAAAATTAAAATATTTGTTGCCATATATTCGATGTATGATGGTGGATATATGAGCACCCCTGACTCACTCTGTTGGTTCCCGAAACCTGTGTGCCTTCTCCAGAATCAGACTTCACAGCACTCATGACTCCTGTAAGGCCTCACTTCCGCAATACACAGTGGCCAGCAGCACCAGTTACCAGCTGCTACCTGTAGTGACTAGACACCACCCCTGCCCACAAGGGGCTTTGTATATATGATGGTGCATTGCTTCCAGTTTCTGTAACACTCTCTCATATTCTCCAGTGCCAGGATCTTGCACTGCAGGGCAGTTAGCAGCAACCTGTAGCCAACAACTAACCCTGATCAAACACACCTCCATTTTGTATGTAACAGAGTGCCTCTATGAGAGATGTCTCCATGAACAACTTACTCTAACATCCCAGAGAATGGATTTCTGGCAACTTCCACATAACAGTTTTCCAGAAAACTGCACTGGCAGGACACCACAGAAACTGGCTTGCCATTAATGGGCCTGAGCCATGTCTTCTCCAACAAGCTCCAAATCAGTCCTGTGGTCATGGGGTCCCTTCTGGAGATACTCTGTCTCAGTTCCAGAGATATTGGTAGCTCTTTATTTTTTATTCTTATAGTCTTTGCAATTGTCTTTCCTTCTTACTAGCCATTCTCCATTATTCAACCCTTTGTTATGGTTAATAATTTTTCATATTAAGCTTTCTCTATTCAAATAACTATGTGTTTTGGTTTTTTTTTCTTGATTGGGTCTAGATTGACAGTGAGCTATGGAGAAGATACCCATAATAAAATCTGCCACCTAGAGAAAGGAGCTAATCGTGGTTACTAGCACAGAGGATTTATTAAGTTACACCAGATAGGGAAAGTAAAAACTGTCTTCCCTGTCAATAAAAGATGCTTTTGGTTAGAGTAACTAGCAAGTGTTGCTGTCTTAGTGGAACTGTCTTCTTCATTGGCATTCATGTCTCCTGGTAATGGTTTCTGGTCCTCTGTATCTACTGTCCATCCTATTCTGATCCAAGTGGGGCACTGGAGAGCAGGCAACATGAATTCCAGGTGTAAGGTGGCTCGGTAGGCTACTTCCTGTTAGTGCACATTTGAGAGCTATACTTGCCCTGGGAATTGAAAAACCAGGTAGTACCATCTACATAACTACTGTAGCACTTTATAGCATTAAGGACTCAGAATTAGCTTGAGTGACTCCACCCTCTGAGACCTGGGCTTCGTGGTTTAGAATGTTCTCTGCTACTTAACAATGAATAGAAAAGAAGTAAAGGGGAAAATGGTGAAATTGCATGGCCTCTTAAGGAATATTCCCCAAAGTTCTACAAACTGCTCTTTACATTTTCATCTCATCACATTTCTTCTCACCATATTAGCCAAACATAGTCACAGTGCCACAGCTAATTGCAAAAGAGACTGGTAAGTGTAATCTTTATTCAAAATGACTACATGGCCACCTGAAAATTCTATTAATATGGAAAAAGGGATAAAACATATTTGGGGGAGGTGGATAACAGTATTTTTTTTATCCTCTACCATTGCAAAGGTTTTCATTTATCTGAAAAAAAAAAAGATGCTGGATTAAATTACTAAGCATTTTAGAGCAACTTTGAAGAAATGATAATCATATTTAAAAACAAACCCTCCATTTGTTTAATTTCAGAGACTGATTTCCAATCCTGTTTTGTGTTTCAAGAATTCTGGGTAGCATATGTAGGAGTGGTTGAGCAAAGCCTTTGAAAATTTAACATCACTGAGTCCCTCAGCACACCATGCATGTCAGAGGCGGGGGAAGGGGAGAAAGAGAGAAATTTTTTTCAAGTTAGGAATAAATAAGAACAGAGTATTCAATTCACTTATTCATACAAGTTCATCTTGCTAAAAGACTGACAATCTTATTCTCTAGTTTAAAATCACTTGATGTTTGTGATGCCGGTCATATAAGCAACATAGAGAATCTAAGATGAGTCACTTCAACAATTTTTTATGTACACTGCCTGATATAACTGAGTTTTACTGAAACTGGTAACACTTTGACAGTATGTATTTTTTAAAACACCTTTTTACAAAAGTCTCAAAGCACTTTACATTTGAAACATTGAAAGCTCAAAAAGAAAAAAATTAGAAAGCTGAAGCAGTGGGAAGCATAGATCAATTAGGAAGTAATTACTTCAATTATTTCTAATAAAATCATTTTGTATTAAGTGAAAATAGTCTTAAGTTTTAAATGTTCATTGAGGATTAAGAATGGCAAGCTCAAGCCTTTATCTTTCCATAAAAAAAAAAGAACCCTATTGTTCTATATTGGGTTAATAGACTTTTATAGGATCTATTTTTTTTGAGATGAAGAAAGTATATAATTACTTAGACTAATCAAGAGGAGTGGCCAAATCCATTTTTCTTAAGTGCAGTTACATTGCAATAATCAAAACATAAAAATTTGGTTGACAAATCAATTTCAATGGTCATAAACTTTGCATATGATTCCAACCCAGTATTTTTACTTATTATAATACTGCCTATCTTCACTCATTAGGAATAATGTTTAGACTTGTGGTTAAGAGCACAGATTCTGGAGAGAGTTTCTAATATCATCTCAAGAAATATTAAGTTACGTTACCCTGGGTAATTCACAGAAACTTCCTGGCTCTTGATTCCCATTTTTATATAATGGAAATAATGATAGTAGCTAACTTACTGTGTTATTGTCAGGATGAAATAATATTAAGTATATAGTAGTGTCTATCACAGGATTAGTTTTATTGGAATTTAACTGTTGTTAGGTTCCTTCCAGCTCTGATGTTTTATGAGTCTATGATCATCTCTATAGCATTCTTTATATGGACTATAAGTTATTGATAGTCACTTTCTTTGTATTTTCATACAATTTACAGGCATTGACATCATGCTGTAAATAATGTAGCAGTTTATGATTTGTAATATGTAATACAGTAAGAAATTTATCATATTAGAGCACTTTCTAGAAACGGTGTTGCTTAACTGGAAAACATATTTAGGGCTTGCCATAGTCAGTCAGGCCCACAGTTCAAATACTCTTCTGTTACTTCAGCAAGTGTGTATTTTGTTTGTGTATAATTTTATACACACACACACACACACACACATTTATATTTATGGTTATATTTAACTATATATTTAACTATATTTATAACAATATATATAACATATATTTAACTATATACAGTAAAAGTATACACATATATAGTATTCTACCATATATATAGTGTGTTTATGCGTACATACTCATATATGCTGCTCAGTGTTATGTGGATAGAAATTCCCAATTCTATAATCCATATTTCTACATTTTATTTTGGACTTCAATTTTAATTACTTATTTTTTTTAAAGGACATTGGCTATCATTTTGATGTCATTTTAGAGTCGATGGGTTTGTGAGCGGAGCGGGGTCCTTGGGTTCACTCTGGGAAAGGTTTCACCAGAGCTCCCTTCGGCGGCACATGACAAGTTTCTACACGAGACAGAGACTCAGTTACACTTAAAGAACAGGTTTATAGGAAAAGAAGTAAAGGACACTTGTACAGACACAAGTGGGCAGAAAAAGCTGCCCTGCTGAGGGGCAGGTTTGCTAAGAGAGGCCTGCATGGTGCAGGTCATGGGCAGACAGGCAGGCCGCTGCCCTGCAGAGTGATAGAGTTGGTAAAGGAAAGCACCTGCATAGGCACAGGTGGGCAGAGAAAATGTCTGCCCTGAATTCTTGCATGGATGGCACTGATATAGCCTTCTTTCAGTTGGGAGGGGCTCATCCTCGAGGATGGCTGTCTGTTTACTGGCTAACTAGAATTAGAAAAAAGACTGGAGATTCTACAATGGACTCAATCTCCATGTCTTTGCCCCTAGACTGCCATCTAGCTCCTACCCATGCTTTGTAACTTAGGAGCTGGCACTTAGGGATTGTGCTAATGGTTATGTTGATTTCTTCTACCCCCACTTTCTTGCGTGGGTCTAGTTCTAATCTTATTTTGCGTTGTTATATCTCCTCCATCAATCTCATTGTTGCAGAGGTCAACATCTTCAAATCCTTGTCTTACACAATTTTGGGGTTCAAATGTAGGTTTTTTTCATTGAGATGTGATTGGTTTAGAAGACTATGTATGATTTAGGGGAGTAGGCTCACTCTTTTCAGAGGTATATCACCACACCACACCCACACCAATGCACTCACAGTCCTTTACCCTAGACCCTTAAGGCCCTTCCCCAGTTTGTTCCAACTCCCATCCTCCCTTCGCCTTGATATTTCTGTATTTTAAAGTATTCTGTTTTCCCTTTTATGGACTCTGAAGCAATGAGTAAAATTTTTTTTTTCTTGATTAGAATACCTGATTACAGACTATGATAATTCTCAGTTTTGCTTCTGAATCAGGCAAATGTACCACCTACTCAAACAAATTAATCAATGATTTAAAACTACAAAAATAAAGAGATATTTCCTAAATTAAGAACTTTAGCTTATGGTGTAAGGTAGTTATAAGAACTATATAAATATTTAAATGGAGTCTTATTAAAAGCCTCTCCACTCACTTTTATTTTTCACTACTTCATTCCCACTCTGCTGTAGTCCATGATGTTACCAGTATGTTTTCAAATGGAAAATTTTTAAGTCCACTATGCATGATAAATTCTCCTCACTTTTGCAAAAATTTTATTTTATAACTCAACTGGGTTCTTTGACTCCAGTGTGGAAGCATAACTTGATCTTCCATTCAGTGGTAGTAAAACCTGAAGAATGCCAAGTTCCCTCACAATGAAAAATGGATCCCCATGAGGCTGACACAATGTCTGAAAATCTCACCATTAGCATTGCCCCTTCAGGGCATTGTGGAGACAAGCATTTTAATTAGGTTAAGGCATTGCATTTCCTGGGTAAATCATTTGCTACCCAAACACAATAGCATGCATTTTTTCCATCTTATTAAAACTCATTAACACACAACAGAACCCTGAGGAAATGACATGAAATAGAAAACAAGTGTATGTCTCAGAGAAATGAAGAGGTACAGAAAGGTCAGATGCATGTGAGTTGCTGAGTCCCAGTGGAACTTCTAGACCAAAAGGAAGCATCAGGACATTTCAGGAACCACCAGTGTTTTCCCTTATACTCTTCACTATAGTGTATGGGATAACACTTTTTCTGTTTTGTTTTGTTTTGTTGTTATTAATAACTGGCTTTTTAAGACAGGAGACACTGCATTCACTGTGACCTTGTATTATTTCTATGTTAATTACAATCTCACATTATTATTCTATCCTGGTACTGCTGCAAGAACTTGCTTTTGCCACACATACCCATAAATTTCTTTGGTACTTATTTAAAAGAAAAACAAATACACACACACACACACACAAAAGCAGTAGACAAGTAGTATGGAACCCTGAACATGAATAATAAATAAATTTTATTGTTTTATGATTGTAAATGTGATATACCCTCCCATTTTCAGTTATACATAATAAATAGTCCCTAATTTTCTAGCTTAGTGAAATTATTAATGATTTTCACCCTTTGTGAAAGATTAGACTAACAAAATCCAACTCACCAATAAAGTAAAGAAACAGAGAAACTTCTTTATTTTGGTTAGGGGTTTAAAAACAAACAAAAGTTTGTCTTGAGAGATGTTAATTAAAGATCAAGTCTCATACAGTTTTGAGTATCATCATTATACTATTTGCATAATATATGAATATTCTGGTATATAAAACTTCATGCTAAGAAATTAACATGAAGATATGCAGCTCTGTGATATTCTTGGTTTGGGCAGAATCCGACATAAATTCTTTCTGGAGGAATCACATCAGACCCAATGGGTTTTATATGACAAGGATATAAGGATGTTAGAAAATCAATCAAGATAATTATATTGAGAAAACTGTATGATTATCTCAATCAGACTAAATCCACTATGTTCATGATAGAACTATTGGGAAACTTGGAATGGAAAGATACATTAATAATCTCATAAAAGACATATGGAAAATAACCAAAGCTAACAAAATACTTAATGGTGAACTATTGAACATGTTTTTATAAAATTCCTTTATGTTTTTTCTCTTAAGGAACAAAACGGGAGTATCCAATATTACTGCTACTTTTCAATATTATGCAACAAGTTCCAGCCAGAGCAATAAGGAAATATAAATATGTGGCATACAGAATAAAAAAAGTGGAATTAAAGTCTCCCTATAAGCAAATAACACAAATATCTATCAACCTAATCTCAAGGATCCTGAAAGATAAAGCAAAACACAATACCTAGCATTAGTAAGTGAGTTTATAATGTCAGAAGAAACAAGGTTAATAACTATAATACTGTTTTCCCCCAATGAACTAGAGGAAACAAATTGTAATACTATTTTCAATAGATCCCCCCAAAGCTATACTTAAATATATATGTAACAAAGTATTTGTAAGTGAACTGCATACTAAAAATTATAAAATTTTGATTAAAGCAATCAAAGACAAATAGATAAACATTGAATTTATAAATTAGAATATTCAAAAAAGATAAACTTTTATTTGAATTAATTATGGGCAGGTAAAATGCTGCAGAAGATATCACAGAACCTAAAGATGTTAACATTAGATTCAATTCAAAATGAATTAGAAAGGGGATAAAAAGGACTGCAAAATAAGTGATCAGAAACTCAGCAATCTGTGAAAGATACACCTTATGATATGACTCACTTTAATTAGAATCACGGAAGAAAGAAAGCTAGGATGGAAAAGAAGGGGAAGGAAAAAACATGGGAAGAAATAAGGAAGGTCTGAGAAAAAGATAAAAACTATAAACCATGGTCCAAGATAATAAATGAACCCACAAACACAGATTCCTATGCCAGAAAAGACAATAATCAAATTGGAAAGTACTAACGATAAATCAATTAACTTACAACAACCAGGTTAAAAAGGTATATTAAATTTCTGGGAACAAAATTAAGAATGACCACAGATTTCACTTTGAAATCAGTGCAAACCAGAAAACATAGTAACTTTATTTTAAAGAGCCCAAAAGTGGAAGAATGTAGACTTTTATATCCAGAGACAATATATTTCAAAAACAAATGAAAAATAAAATTTTTTAGGAAAACACAATATTAGATTTTATTGCCACACATTACAAGAAATATCAAAGGAATTTATTTGTACTAGAAGAAGGGAACTTGGATATACACAAAGAAGTGAAAAAATGCTTTTCTCACTGTAAAATTTGTAAAAAAGATAATTCATTACGTAAAGTAAAACCACAAAACATTTATTATAGTTTTTTAACATAAATAGAACCAAAACTTATAAAAATAAAAGAACAAAGGGCAAAAAGGGGAATGGTAATAAGATATAGTAAGCCCCTTACACGTGAAACATATTATTTGTTGGAAGATTGTGTTAAGTTTATAAACCCTCAATAAAATTGTAAGAAAATAATGAAAGAAGTCTTAGCTAAATATACATTGATAGAGATAAGATGGGATGTTGATACTCAGTCCAAAAGAAAAAAAGGGGAAAGCTGATGAGTAAATTGAAAAAAACAGAGTAACATAGTATTTACACATGATTGATTCTCAGTGAATCACACCTTCAATTGATATGCTATCAAACAATGTTACTTCAATATGAAAGAAAAGAATTCTGTAGAGCCAGCTTCTAGACTGCGGAAAAATCTTTTAAACCTCTCAATTCATATCTGAAAGATATTTGATGAGAATTTCAACAATCTTAACTATATACATGGCATTACTAATAACAAGCTGTGATGCTAAGAGAAACTTTTCCAAACAATAAGTGAAAAGAAAAAAAGAGAACTGTTTGATAGGTCATATAAGAAGAAAGACTGCATTGTCTTTAAAGAAAATAAAATGAAGAAATAATGTTCCTCTGAAGAAACAATCAAAAATTGTACAGTAACATATATAAAAAAGCATTATAAAAGACTGTCAGCCATTTAATTAATAAAACATTATGTATTAAAAATAAAAACAGAGGAAGGCAGGACAGAAATGGAGAGGGACAAAAAACATGTGGACCATAGAAAAGAAACAGCAGATGGTAAATTTGAAGTCAAACATATCAAATGTATTATTAATTGTATATTTATTGTATTATTAAATGTATATTAATTGTAAGTCATTTTATCATACCAATTAAAAGAGATTAACAGACTTGTTAACATATAAATACAAATACCTATAGTCTATGAGAAATTCAATTTATATATGAAAGTATTAATCATAAAAAGATAGAATGGCTATAGTGACATCACAAAGCAGACATAACTATTTATAGTAGCTAAAACCTGGAGAGGGCCTCCCTGGTGGCGAAGCGGTTAAGTGCTGCGCTGTGGAGCTGTCTGCAGCAGCGATGTGAGTTCGATGCCCAGCCAGGGAGAATCCCACATGGTGCGGCAGACCTCTCCTGCCTCGCCCACTGCTCCCCTCAGCAGTGTATTTCTGATCTGCCTGTTCTGCTCCCCGCTCTGTCTCTGGTGAACCCTCTCCCCGCCCCACGCCTCTGGCCTGTACCCCAGCTTGTATGTATAAATAAATAAATCTTTAAAAAAATAAAATAAAACCTGGAGATATCATAAATGTCCATTCATAGGTGGAAGGATAAAAAGTAGTATTCTCAACCATTGTATCTATACAATAAAAAGTAACAAACTATCAACACACACAAGTACAAGCCTACATCTCAAAAATGTTATGTTGATAAAGTTAGACAGAAAAAGGGGAAGGGACCATCATCCATCACTGCACATCCCAACCGAAGGAGGTGAGTCCAGGCCTGGAGATTAGCCACAGGGAGCAAGTTAAGCTCATGGGACAGTTCCCAGGCCCCTGATCTGGCGTTTTAGGGACTGAAGAGAGTCTGGACCTATTGACTGCCTCCATACCACAGCCGCCATCTCTGGCTGGGTCCCCAGGCTTGCTCAGGAAAGCAGACTCCCAGGCACTCTAGGGAAAGGGACCATTGTCCGTCGCTGCCCATCTGAACTGAAGGAGGTGAGTCCAGGCCTGGAGATTAGACGCAGGGAGCAAATTAAGCTCCCAGGACAGCTCCCAGGCCCCTGGTCCGGCATTTTAGGGACTGAGTAGTGTCTGGACCTATCGACTGCCTCCATGCCGCAGCTGCCATCTCCGGCTGGTCCCCAGACTTGCTCAGGAAAGCAGACTCTTTGGCGCTCTCGGGGAAGAGACCATCTTACGTCACACACTCCAACTGAGAAATGGAGTGAAACAGGCCTGGAGATTAACCGCAGGGAGCAAGTTAAGCCTCCAGGCCTCTGCGCTGAGGTTTTTGGACCTAACTCTAACCCTCAATGATATAACCCACCTGCATACACCGTCACCTCCATCACTACCACCATTACTGACTCTAGGAAGCAGCACTCCTGGGTGCCATAAGGGAAGGTACCATTATTGCCCACTGGAACTGAAAAAGTGAGTCCCTGCTGGGTAGGACAGCTTGCAGGGAGCTAGAACAAACTGGCCACAGGCCTCAGTGCTGGGGTTCTCGGCATTAAGTGGTGCTGGCACTGGGACCACCAACCATCACGATCACCAGGAAAGCACAGCCCCTACACAACTATTGGAACCTGGGACCACACAACCACCTTTTGGACCTTCCGAGTTAAAACAAAGGGAGAGGATCTCTAGGGACAATGTCCATCAACATATTCACAGCATCACTACCCAGTGATGGTTCAGCCTAACAGGGCTGGAATCGGTGAGACCACCAGCCCCCAACATCCAAGGAATACCCTAAAGAGATGCCTGACAGTGCCAGTGCCACAATTTCCCAACACTTACAACAAATCAGAAGACAAACAGGAAGAAAGAAAAATACGAACAACCAAGCAAGCCCTCGGGGGAAGGACACATCACAAAGAGAAAATCAATCACCATAACTCAACAGCAACAACATGGAAGAACTCAGCCTCTCTGATAGAGAATTCAAAATCATTATACTTAAGGAAAGGAAAGGAATGAAATGAAAAAAATAATTAACGATCTGAAGAATGAAATCGAGACCTTAAGAAGGAGAATAAGAGTTTAATGGAAGATCTGAAGAACTCTGGGAAAAGCAAGAAAACAGAATCGATGAAATGAAGGAGCGCATCAGCTGTCTTGAAGATGCAGACACTAAAAGATCCAAAAAGGAAAAGGAAATAGAAGCATATAGGGTAAAGAATTAAGAAACAACTAAAGAACTATCTGACACCATGAAGAAAGGAAATATAAGAGTAATATGAATCCCAGGAGAGGAGAGGGTCCAAGGAGCAGAGAAACTATTTAAGGAGGTGATAGAAGAAAACTTCCCAAATATGAAAATAGACATACAAGAAGCAAGAAGATCTCCAAATTACCATAATGTTAGAAGAACTACACCTACGCACATAATAGTAAAACTCACATGAGTACAGGATAAGGAATAAATACTGAAGCTGACAAGGGGGAGGAAACAAATAACTTACAAAGGAAAACCAATCAGGATGACATCAGACTTCTCCAAAAAAAAATGCTACATGCAAGAAGACAATGGAGGGACATATTCAAAAAATTCCAAAACAATAAATGCAAACCAAGAATACTTTACCCCGCAAAGCTCTCCTTCCTCTAAGAAGAAAGTATTAGAATCTTCCCAGACAAATAGAGACTCCAGAAATTCGTCATGACTAAACCTCCACTCCAAAAAATACTACAAGAAGCCCTAAAGCCAAAACCAACAGAGGAATGAAAAAGAAAATCAGAATAAGACAAGGAATAAAACCACAAAAAGCCAAAAAAATGGCAAATATAGATGCCAATGTATCAATATTAACTCTAAATGTAAATGGACTAAACTCATCAATAAAAAGGCACAGAGTGGCAAGATGGATCAAAAAACAGAACCCAACCTTCTGCTGTCTACTGGAAACATATTTAGCTACAAAAGATAAACACAGATTGAAAGTAAAAGTCTGGAAAACAATTCTACAAGCAAATGGACCAAAAAAGAAGGCAGGGACAGCTATACTTAGATAAAATAGACTTCAAACTAAAAAAGGTAAAAAGAGACATAGATGGTCACTATATCATGATAAAGGGGACAATTCAGCAGGATGATAAAACTCTCATCAACATATACTTCCCAAATGAAGGAGCACCAAATGTATATAAGACAATTATTATCATCTTTGAAAACAGGCATTAGAGAAAATACATATATAGTAGGAGATTTCAACACCCCACTGTCACAAATGGACAGATCAACAAAACAAAAAATAAATAAGGACACTAAAGCCCTAAATAAGGACCTAGACCACATGGGCTTAACAGACATCTGTAGGGCACTACACCCCCCAAAATCTGAATACACATTTTTCTCAAGTGCACACGGATCATACACCAGGATTGATCACATACTAGGTCACAAAACAAACCTCAACAGATAAACTAAGATCAAAATCATACCTACTATCTTCTCTGATCATAAAGCCATCAAATTAGAAATAAACCATGAAAACGAAAAAAGGAACCCTCTTCATGGAGATTGAAACCCACACTGCTGGAAGACCACTGGACTAATGAGGAGATCAAAGAAGAAATTAAAAATTACCTAGAAATGAATGACAAAGAAGACACAACTTTCCAGAATGTTTGGGACACATCAAAAGCAATAATAAGAGGGAAATATATAGCAATACAGGCTCACATCAAGAAACAAGAAACAAATCAAAGAAACAAACTAATCTCCCATCTCAAAGAACTAGAAAATGAACAACAAAAAAACCCAAATGCCAATATACAAAAGGAAATCATAAAAAGCAAAGCAGAAATAAATGAAATTAAAAAAACAAAACAAAACAGGCAACAACAAATGCTGGCAAGGATGTGGAGAAAAAGGATCTCTTCTACACTGCTGGTGGGAATGCAAATTAGTTCAACCACTATGGAAAGCCATATGGCGTTTCCTCAAACTGCTAAAAATGGAGCTTCCATACGACCCAGTAATACCACTTTTGGGAATCTACCCAAAGGACACAAAAACACTCATCCAAAAGGATACATGCACTGTATGTTTATTGCAGCACTGTTCACAATAGCTAAGACACAGAAACAACCCAAATACCCAAAAATAGATGATTGGATCTAGAAGATGTGGTACATATACACAATGGAATACTATTCAGCATTCAAAAAAGATAAACACATGCAATTTGCAATTCGCAGCAACATGGATGGAGCTAGAAGGGATTATGCTCAGTGAAATAAGCTGAAAGGAAAAAGAAAAATATCGAATGGTTTCACATATAACAGGCATATAGGGGAACCAAATTAAAAGGGAGACATTTAGTGAGAGAGGGGGAAGATAGGGGCTCAGAGTGTGGGAGAGGGGAACACAGGGGACTGTGGTGACAGCTTACAGGTGAATTGTTGGTGTGAAACCTACAGGGAATGCACAATAATGTAAAAGATATAAATAATAAAAACAAAAAAAAAGAAAAAATTACATACCCTGTGATATCATTTATTTAAAACTTTAGAAATAAATAACAAAAAGAAATTTAGTGGTTTTTATGGATCCAGAAATGAAGGTGGGGAGGGAAGTGATTGGGAAAGAGAAAAGGGAGATTTTTCAGGGTGATAAAACTATTCTCAGTTTTTATTTTGGCAATGGTTGCATGAATATAAAAACTTCCCACATGGACACTTAAAATGAATTCATTTTATTGACTAAGAACCATATCCATAAGTTTATTAAAAATGAATGAATTAATGAATATAGAAGTAAATAAAAAATGGGTAACTCTAATTCCTGAAGATACATAGTTGAAAATAATTCCCAAATAATGGACTAAAACAAACTCATTTGATAACATATTAAAATTAAATAAAAACTGAGGTATTTTGGTAGATATAAAGCTAGTAATTCTAAACAGAAGAGTAAAGATTGATCACTGTGGAAGTCAGAATTGTGGTTAGATTGTTTGAATGGGATGAGACGGGCAGATAGGAAGTTCTGATTGGAAAGAGTCCTACTTAGACTTCTGGCATATAATGGAAAATCTCCATTTCTTGACCTGAGTGTGATCATCTGAAGTTCCTCTGATAATTACTTAAACTATTGATTTTATACATTCTTCTCTGAGTATTGTTGTTCACAATACAATAGGAAAAGCCAGCTCTGGCTGCCTGTTCACCAGGCCTACATCTTCTCAAACATACAATTCATGATAACTTTCATTTCCTTGGTGTTAACTTATTTTTTAAAAATAATTTATGAAATATGCTTTTCCCTCACACTTTTATAGGCTTTCCAGAGGTGATTTGGAGAGAGGCAGTCAGTATCCTGTTCTAATTTGTATTCTTAGCAAGAAGCAGAATCTTATGACATTTCTTTGAATTGGCATTTGAGTTAGCTTCTTTTTATTACTGGATTAACTACCAGTTCTCCTGACTGAGTTTGATCAGAAGTCTTCGAACACACACACACACACACTCTGAATATGTGTAGAATTTATTATTTATTACCTGTACTATGTATTTATTTAAATATATAATATAACAACATATATATAATTAATTATTTCTAATTAATGCATAATTTATGCCCATAGGTAATATATTTATGTGATGGATGTGTTTATAATGTAATATATATATAAAATCTATAATATACTTAATACACATATTAACATATAGAACATTAATAATTAAAGAACTTAATGTTAGAAAACTTCTGATAAAACTCTACATATGTAATATAAATATATATTTTACTATTTTCATTCAACATTATAAACATTTTCTTATATTAATTATTAAATATCTATAATTTGTGGCTACCATATGATATTTGAACTATGAATTTGCATGCAGTGTTTCATCATTTTAATGTTTATTATTAGAAAGCTTGTTGTAAATTAACATTGCCTATAATAATTCTACATTACCATCTTTGCACATGAAATATGATTATATTCTTAGAGTAAAATCTTATATGTGGAATTATTGGATTAAAGTTAAATTAAAAGCCACTAGGTTAAATATAGACTATTTTTTAAATTTTTAATACTTAGTACTGGATTTTCTTCCAGTAACTTTTAGCAATTTAAGCTCTTAGCAATAATATGTGGTAATATCTAATTTAGCATGCATAGCTGTTGTAATTATTTTTAAAATTTCCCAGTTTTGATGGCTTAAATTGTATTTTTTTGATTTGCACTTTTTACTGTTTTTGAAATTCACATATTTTAAGTGGTTTGCACTTGCTACTGGTTTTGAAGTTCACATATTTTATATTTTGTCTATTGTCTTTCATTTATTTTGTAAAATTTTTGTTGAAAAATATTTGGTTTATAATATAGTATAAATTTAAGGTGTACAACATAGTCATTTGATGAATTTACATATTATAACATGATTTTCAAAGTGGTGATATTTAGCACCTCGATCACATCTTATAATTATCTAATTATTTTGCAGTGGAAAAATTAAAGTATCTTAGGAAGTTTGATGATTATAGTACAAAGTTATTGTCTATATTAAATATACTTGCATTAGTTCTCCAGGACTTGTTTACTAATTGCAACTTTGTACCCTTAAATAAATTCTATCCCAGTCCCTATTCCCATCCCCATGTAGCCACCATTTCACTCTCTCTCTCTCTAATTTTTTTTAATTTTTCATACCATTTAAAAAAATTTAATTGGGTAACATTGGTTTACCTCATTGTATTTTGGAAATATAGAATTGTAACTTTAAGGTGTTGTTACCACGGCAGTGACCACAAAGCACTCATAGTCAATCACTACTGGAGTCCGTTGCTCTCCCTCCCACTGTGTTCTCATTTTCTTCGTCCCTCTGACCCTTTGGATGCCTCTGTAGTCAGTTTCAAGGGTTAGCTTTTGAGTTTGGCTTTATCTGGCCCTTTGTTTGGGTTCCCTCTTCCACATATAAGTGACACCATCTGGTATTGTGTTTGCCTTCTGACTAATTTGACTTAATATAATGCCGATATTCATGTTGTTGCAAAAGTCATGATTATGTCTTTTTAATGGAGGAGTAATATTTCACTGTGCATATATACCACTTATCCACTCATCTGATTTAGGGCACTTAGGTTGTTCCACAGCTTGACTATTGTAAATAGTGCTGCAATAAACATGAGAGTGCAAATTTGCTGTTTTTAATTCCATATATAAAGATCGTACTATATTTGTCTTTCTTTGTATGACTTATCTCATAAGTCATTAATATAAATATAACGTCCTCAAATTACGTCCATTTGATGTAACTAGTAGGATTTCCTTCTTTCTCATGGCTAAAATTCCATTGTATAGATGTTAGATAGATAGATAATTAGATAATTAGATAAATGGATAAAGAAAATGTGATATATATATGTTTGTGTATGTGTGTGTGTGTGTGTGTGTGTGTGTGTGTGTGTGTAAATATCTCCATAAAGCAAATGTAGTATATGCACATTTTATTTATCCATTTATCTGTTGACAAGCAGAAATTTAGGTTGTTTTTACCTTGGCTTACTTGAACTGCTGTAATAAACATGCATATATGTCTATGATATCTGGTTTCCATTTCCTTTGGGTATGAAACCAGAAGTGAAATTTCTTGATCATATATATATATTTCTTGATCATATAACAGTTTGATTTTTAATATTTTGAAGAATCTCCAAATTGTTTCCATAGTGCTTAAACCAGTTTACATTCCAACCAAAAGTGTACAAGCATTCCCTTTTCTCTTGCAAAATTTGTTATTTCTTATCTTCTTGATGATAGTCAGATAACCTGAAGGTACATTTTTCAAAGATATCAATATGACCAGTAGACACACAAAAGAGTGAACAACTCCACCACTAATAAGGGAAATGCATATCAAAACCACAGAGCAATATCACCTTATATTTGTTATGGTTATAACCATGTAAGTTGTTTATTCACTATCTTTTGTCTCCTTTTTAATTGAGGATTCTCATTTTTTGTTGGTAGTTTACAAAATACAATGCAAAAATTTGTTGTGCTTCTATATGTAAATAACAAACTAGAAAAGAAAGAAAATAGTCCCATTTACAATTATGATGAAAAAATAGGGATAAACATAACAAAAGAAGTTAAAGACCTATAAAATGAAAACAATAAGACAATATTAAAAGAAACAGGAAAAGAACAGAGAAATGGAAAGATATCCCATACACATATCTCGGAAGAATCAACATCTTTTAAATAGTCATCTTTCTCCAAGTAATATACAAATTGAATATAAACCCTATCAAAATATCTAGGAGTAAACCAAACAGAGGAGGTGAAGGACATATACAAAGAAAACTATAATATATTATTAAAGGAAATAAAAGGAGATACAACTAGTGGAACGACATACTTTGTCATTAATTGGAAGAATCAACATTGTCAAAATGGACACAGTACTCAAAACAATACACAGATTTAATGCAACCCCAATAAAAATATCAAATGGCATTCTTCAAAGAAATAAAACAAATATTACTGAAATTCATGTGGAAGCACAAAAGACCCTGAATAGCCAAACTTTTCCTGACAAAAGCTGAAGGATGGTGTTATCACACTTCCAGAATTCAAACTATAATATAAGCCATAATAATTAAGACAGATTGGATTCAGAACAAGAAAAAACACACATGCCAATGAAATAGAATTGAGAGACTCAAAATAAACCCACACACGTATGCAAGGTTAATCTATGTAGTTAAGAACACATACTGGATCAAGGAAGCCTCTTCAATAAATGATGTTAAGAAAGGAGGATAGGGCCTCCCCGGTGGCGCAGCGGTTGAGCCAGGGAGAATCCCACATGGCGCGGCAGACCTCTCCTGCCTTGCCTGCTGCTCCCCTCAGCAGTGTATTTCTGATCTGCCTGTTCTGTTACCTACTCTGTCTCTGGTGAACCCTCTGGCCGCCCCACGCCTCTGGCCTGTACCCCAGCTTGTATGTATAAATAAAAAAATAAATCTTAAAAAAAAAAAAAGAAAAGAGGATAGCTGCAAACAAAAGGATGCAGTTAGACCACGATATCATACTCTACACAAAACTCAAAGTGGATCAACTCAAAGTAGATAAAAGACTTGGATGTAAGACACAAAACCATAAAATACATAGAAGAAAACAGACAAAACATTTCACAACATAAGTTTCAGTGATGTCTGTAGGGATTCATCCCCAACTGCAAAGAAAACAAAAGAGAATAAAAACAATTCAGTCTACATAAAACTATAAAACTTCTGCACAGCATAAAAAAGTCATAATTAAAATGAAGTGACACAATACTGAGTGGGAGAAAATATTTGCACACTTTACACCTGTCAAGGGACTGACGCCAAAGATCTACAAAGAGCTCACATAACTTCATAAAAAGACAACAACCCAAGAAGAGCTCAATGGGCAATTCTCCAAAGATATATAGAGATGGCCTACAATCACATGAAAAAATGTTTATTATTTATCATCAGGGAAATGCAAATCAAAACCAGATTGAAATACCATCTCACTCCAGTGAGAATGGCCCATATCAAAAAGACCAGTAACAAAAAGAGATGCTGATGGTATGGAAAAAAGGGAACCCTCATACACTGTTGGTGGGAATGTAGACTGGTGTAGGCACTATGGAAAGCAGTATGGAGGCTTCTCAAAAGATTAAAAATGGATCTGCCATAAAACAGAGGAACTTCACTCCTAAGTATGTATTGAAAGAACACAAAACCACTAATTTGAAAGGAAGCCTGCACTCCTGTGTTTATAGCAGCACTATTTAAAATAGCCAAGATATGGAAACAAAATAAATGCCCAAGGACAAATGAGTGGATCAAAGAAATGTGGTATATATACAGTGGAATTCTACTCAGTGATCAAAAAAGATAAACTCATGCCTTTTGCAGCAACACAGATGGAGCTGAAAGGGATTATGTTAAGTGAAATAAGCCAGAAGGAGAAAGATAGATACCAGATGGTGTCATTTATATGTGGAATACAGAGACATCAAACACAGTATCAGACAAAGACAACCTTTAAAAACAACACTTGAAAACTGACCATAGAACTGAGGTATACTAGAGAGGAGGTGAGGGGGTTGGTTAAAACAGCGTGGGGAGAGAACACAATGGACTCTGATGGAGGAATGTAGGTGCTTTGATGGTAGGTGTGCTATGGTGACTACACCCAAGGGGAGGAGAATCTTATACTTCAAAACACTAGCAAGGATGTAAACCATGGTATTTCAATTTTTTAAAAAAATGGAACAAACGAAAAGAGCAAACTACAGAAATTTATATGTAACTGCAAAAGACCCTGAATTGCCGATGCAATTCTGAAAAAAAAAAAAGAATAAAAGTAATGCACTCTTAGACTTCCATCTATATAACATCTATAGAAATCAAAAAAGTATGGTATTGGAATACAAATAATACACAGATCAATGAAGAAATTGAGATCCCAAAATAAACCCACACTTATCTGGAAAATTTATCTATGACAAAGGAGTCAAGAGTATAAAATGGAGAAAACAAAATTTCTTAACAAAGGAAAATTGGACAGCCATGAACAAAAGAGTGAAACTAGACCACTATGTAACACCATAAACAAAAATTAATTCAAAATGCATAAGACTTTCATGTAAGACCTGAAATCATAAATAGAAGAAAACATTGACAAAACACACAATGACAATAATTTCATTGATATCTTTAGTGATTCTATGCCAGCAGTAAGGGAACCAAAAGCAAAAATAAAGAAATGGTACTTCATCAAGCTAAAAAGGCTTCTGCAAAGTGAAAGAAGCTATCATTAAAATGAAAAAGCAATATACCAAATGGGAGAAAATATTTGCCTATCAAACATCTAACAAAGGGGTAGTATCTAAGATCTACACTTCAACAACAACAACAAACCAAACAAATGTAATCAACAAATGGACAGAAAAGCTAAATAGACACTTCTCCAAAGATGACATACAGAAGGCCGTAAGTCAATGAAAAAATGACCATTATCACTTATTATTAGGGAAATTCAAATAAGAATCACAATGAGATGCCACTTCACTCCAATGAGAATGACTTATAGCAAAAAGACCAGAAATAACATGTGTAGGTGAGGATATGGAGAAAATGGAATCGTTATACTCTATTGGTGAGAATGTAGACTGGTACAGTGCTTGTGGAAAACAATATGGAGGTTACTCAAAGTACCAACAATAGATTTGCCATATGATCCAGCAGTTTCACTCCTCAGATCTACCGGAAAGTAGAACAATCCCAGACTTCAGACTATATTATGAAACTATAGTAATCAAACATTGCGGCATTGAAATAAAAATAGTTATGTGGATCAATATAAAAAACATTGTCCAAAGAATATTAAAACACTGACACAAAAGCACTAAATGCAATAGCCAAATTATGAGAACAATCTAAGTGCCCAACAACAGATGAATAGATTAAGATGTGCTATAGATACACAATGTAATACTACTCATCCTTAAAAAAGAAGAAATTTTTGCCATTGCTATAACAGAGATGAAACTGGAAAGGGTTATGCTAAACAAAATAAGTCAAAAGGAGAATGACAAATATCATGATTTTTCTTTTGTGTGGACTATAAAGAAACAAAACTAAGAACAGCCAAAACTAAGCTCTCTGCAAACAAAACAAAACGAAAAACAGAAATCTGTTGTAAATTCAAGGTTACCAGAGGGAGAGAGTGATTATGGGGAGACCATAGGCAGGGTTTCCAATGGACTATGATGAGGGATTGTTGGTGTTTTGGTATGGTGTGGTAACAAACAACTGAAGAGTTGTACACCTATATCCCTAAGTCATATATGGTGTTGTAAACCAATATTACCTTAATAAAATATAGCACAATTTTCAAAATATTTTAAAGGACATTTAAGCTGCTAAACTGTAGGTTTTTAAACTTGTGTGCATCATAAGCCCTCCCTGGTAACTAGGGATTAAGTCTCAGCACTATCACCCTACAGCCTGCGTTCCATCCCCAGCCAGGGAGCTAACCCTCATGGTGCAGCAGACTTCTCCTGTCTCGTCCACTGCTCCCCTCAGCAGTATATTTCATTAAATCTATCTGTTCTGCTCCCCACTCTGTCTCTGATGAATCCTCTCACCCCCTGCAACTTTGACCCACACCCCAGTTCTTCTAAGCATAAATAAGTAAATCTTTTAAAAAATTATAAACTTGTGTGCATCAATGTTTTCTTTATTGCTCTCTATGTTATGTGGAGAAAAATTCAGAGTTTTTATGTTTTCAAATCAAGTTAGTCTACATGTTAAAAGGAAGTTAAAATTATATACTAATATATGACTCATAGAACATATAATGGATATACATAAAATACATACATAATTCTTAACACATATATACATATAATACACTTGGGAAATACATGCATTTCATCAAGGAAAGAGGAGAGAGAAAAGTTCTTACATCTTGGCCTTCATATCTTTTTCTCTCTCATTTATATATGTATATATCCCTTAGTAAATGCAATTTTAATTTTAAAATTTAGGATAATTTGAAACTTTATTAGCATTTTTCAAAGAGGTAACATGGCATATACATATGTAAATAGACATGTACATGCATATATACACTCAAACACACATAAGTTTCAGAGTAGGGTTTTGGTTTCCAAATTGTTCCTTTATTGAATAAAATTATATTTTTATTTATTTGAAATGCAAACTTAATATTTTATTTTTCATATAAAGTATGATTTCTTTGAGTGGTTCTAGATATTTTTATATCTATATACTTATTTTTTAAATTGTTATTTATATGTTTTACATTGTGTATTCTGTCGGAGGCCGGCTCCGACCGAGGTTGGGTTCCCGGGGGTGGTGGGGAAAGCATCGGCTGCTGCAGCGCGGAGGCGGGTTCAGTGGGGAGAAGGGGGTGGGGAGCGAGTGGGGAGAAGAAGGTGGGGAGCGAGAGACAGCACACACCAGAGAGTCTGATCAGGCCGTTCCGTTTTATTATTGGAGAACAGGGTTTTTAAAGCATAAGAAGAATTAACTACTGGCAATGACAGGGTGATTACAGATATTCAAATACATAATCAATTACATAGTTTGAGGGGAAATCAAGGAATTTTTGAAGAATGTCTCTTATCTGAGGTAAATTTCGGCAAGGTAAAGGACATAATCTTCAACCTTTGCCCTAGGCCTAGGGTGGAGGCTGCTGTCTCCATACCTATTGTCTGAAACCAAGACCAATGATAAAAGAAACATCTTTATGCTAATCTCTGGAGGAACTAATCTAAACTGATTTTATCAGGCCAGGAAGGGAAATAGGGGAAGGGGTTAGTTGTTCTTTGTTCAAACATTAGCCCTTGAGGGGCAAGGAAACTTCATTGTTTCAAGGGTATCTCGCTGCCAGGAGCTAATGAGTAAGGCCAATGAATGCAGGCATGGTGGAGAAACTTAGTTACTGTTCTCCTGAAATTATACTTAAATTTATTTGCAAGAAGAAATATCGCATCCTGACTTTGGGAACACTTCTTTGAAGGCTCCCCCCATAGAGCGACCTTGTCAACCAATATGGGGGTCTAGGTTGCGACAGTATTCCCCTTGGGTAACCCACCACCGATTCACCCATGACTCATCACCATCCTTGTGCTCCCTCTACCCCATGAGCCCTTAGTGGTTCTAGATATTTTTATATCCATATCCTTAAAAAACATTTAATGTCTCATCAATATTGAATATATTTATAAAAACATGTCAATAAAGCATGATTTAAAGGAGTTAGAAGAATGAGAAAAATTATTGGGCAAGTTTAAATTGCAGTTTAGTAGAAAAGTTAGATCTGCAGATCTGTAGAGAAAAGGTATGGGGTCATATATTTCTCATAGTAAACATAAGAACTATTGAGTGTTCAGTATACACAAAACATTTAAAGTGCATTCATATCTCACTGAATTTTTTTTAAAAGGCAGGATCCCTTTTTACAAATGAGGAAACCAAGACTTTAAAAAGTTAAATAATTTCTCTTGTCAGAAAAAGTTGGGACTAGGCCTCAAACCATGTCTATCTAATTCCAACGCCATCATCTTAACTGCTGTGGCAAACTCCTTTAGTCATATAACAGAAAACATAAAAGTTTATCTAGTGAGACAAATACTTTCCTGTCCTTAAATTCTAGAGGAAATTTATTGCGTGGATGTTGAGTAACAGTGATGGATAATGTCTTCAACCCTCGTTTTACAGAAAATAGAGTAGCATTTTGTTAAGTGGCCATTTCTTATGTATCAGCCTTTGATAACAGCTCAGTTCATAACATTGAATCATAACTTACTGCAGTCATTTCTTTGGACAAGGCTAAGACAGCTCACATATGTTGGTATCTACAATCGACTTGGCTCAGGAATGTATTTATCATATGCCCATCACATGGAGAGCATAGAGCATCATAAGGCAGGGTTTAATTTTAAGGAGATATCAGGCAAACGACAGATTCTATGAGAAAGACAAATATGTCATGCAGAAAAGTTAGTAGTTATCTGTCCTCAAAATTGCAAAGACAGTTCCCTAAAAGAAGGACAGAGTTGATCACTGAGGTCAGATTTATTACTTGTTCTATGCATGTGAAACTTTTAAGAGGTCCATGGAGTTATACTCAGTGTCAAGTAAAAAAAAATAAAATAAAATAAAATGTCAGAAGGATACAAATGGCTTGGGAAGCTTTTGTGTCTAATTCACAACTGTATCCCAGCACTCACGAAAATGCTGGGCACAAAGCATGTGTTAGATAAATATTTATGCAGTAAGTGTATGAACAAATTGCATGAAAAAAATGAATGAATAAATTCCCAAGGACATCTTTTTAAAAAGAGCTTTGTATTTATCTTCCTGATCATGTTTGGGATCATTGTAAAAATATTCAATAATACATGATTTGATTTTGATTATAACATTTGTTAACAATATTGTCAGGAGTTTTGCTTTTAATTAATGTAACAGTGTTATACCATCAGTGTACAAAATTATACATTGTACATCATTTCAGTAAAACTTCATCAAAATCAATGTGAGCTAGATATAACATTTTCCTTTTGCTGATGAGGAAAATAAAGGCTGAGGTTAAGCATTTGTCCAATGTTGCACAGCTGTGAGTTGCTGAGATTTTTGCCCTGTTTTACCAATCTGTGGTTCTTTGTGATTCTGTGAAACTCAATAGACTGCATTTTCTCCATCTTACTTCCTTCAAAAAATGACTACAAAAGTTTCAAATTATCTTAACGTAAAAATTCCTTTCAATTAGAGGGATAATGTTTATGTGATTGAGAGAGGAAGAAATACCAAGGTCAAGGACAAACAGCATGAAATTTCTTTTTGTGCTTTCTGCTTTTTCCCAATTGGCAATTGAGTAGAACATCTCAGTGACTACATCAACTGAGCCATTTGTTTTTTCAGGAGTAAATCCACAGACCGGCAAAATGACATCCCATTCTATGTGCATGTCCTCTGGGCAAAACAATCAACATACCCAGCACTCTATATTTCTCTATTATGCTTACTACTCTATTTTCAGAAATGTATATTGTATATATATATATATTTTATACATTTTTAGGTGACTTTTTTAAAGATTTTTATTTATTTATACATGCAAGCTGGGGTACAGGCCAGAGGCGTGGGGCAGCGAGAGGGTCCACCAGAGACAGAGTGGGGAGCAGAACAGGCAGATCAGAAATACACTGCTGAGGGGAGCAGCGGGCGAGGCAGGGAGAGGTCTGCCACACCATATGGGATTCTCCCTGGCTGGGCATCGAACTCACATCGCTGCTGCCGACAGCGCCACAGCGCAGCACTCAACCGCTGCGCCACCAGGGAGGCCTTGTATATGTATTTTTACTTTTCTATTTTTTTGATTCTCCTGCCAACTACCAAACCATTATTGCTTCCAGATAAATAAGTATTTTTGAGAATTTAAAAGTGATAATTAGCAAAAGACACCATCAACAAAAAAGACAATTTTCTAAATGAAATATCTGCAAATCATATATCAGATAAGAGTTTAGAATCCAACACACACAAAGAACTTAATATATCTCAATAGCAAAAACAAACAAACAAACAAACAAACAAAAAAAGAGCAATTCAATTAAATGATGGGAATAATGGAGAGAGAATCTGAGTAAACATCTTTCCAAGGAAGACATAGAGATGGTCTATAGGTACGAGAAAACATGAAAAAGATCCTTAGCATCACTACTTATCAGTGAAATGCAAATGAAAAAACAGTAAAATTCCACCTTATACCTCTTAGAATATTTATTACCAAAAAGACAAAAAGCAAGAATTGGCAATGATGTGGAGAAAGTGTGGAATTGTGAAATGGTGCAGCCACTATGAAATAGAACCTAGTGACCTCAAAAAATTAAAAATGGGACAAGATCCAGTAATTCCACTTCTAGGTATTAATCAAAAGGAAAGGAAAATACTATCTCAATAATATAGATCTTTCTCCATGTTCATTGCAGCATCATTTGCAATAGCCAAGATATGGAAGCAACCTCAGTGCCCATTGATAAATAAAATAGATAAATAAAATATGTATATACATATATAACTTTGTATACGATCTATGCTAAGTGAAATAAGTCAGAGAGAGAAAGTGAATGCAATCTAAAAAAAAAGCACAATTGTTTTGATTAGTGCTTGCCTGCATTGGGGGTTAAAGAGTGGATGAAATGGTTGAAGGTGGTCAAAAGATATAAATTTCCAATTATAAAATAAGTAAGTCCTGGGGATATAATGTAACATAGTGATTATAGGAACTAGCAATATTTTGTATATTTGAAAGTTACTGAGAGTAGATTATATATAAATATGTTTATTGTTATTTATATCTTTTGCATAATAGTGTATTCCCCATAGCTTACCCCCCACAGAGTCACCCGTGAACCGTCACCATAGTCCCTTGTGCTCTTTTCTCCCCTGTTTTAAGCCCTTATCCTTCTCCTCCCTCGCTGAATGTCTCTGAGAATAGATCTTAACAGTTATTACACACACAAAAAAATTCAGTAACTATGTGTGGAGATGTATGTAAATTAGACTTACTGTGATCATAATGCAATATATACAATGATCAAATCATTGCTGTACTATATACATATCTATTGTCACAGTTATGTATATGACAATAGATATGTATATGTATATATACATATGTATATGTATTTATGTATAGCTGTAGTTAATATAATGTTATATGCCAGTTATAAAAGTGAGCAGATAGACAGTCTATCTTATTCATCACATAAGTTTACCAACCAACCTAATTCTGCTGTCATTTTAATATTGTTGTGATTTGATGGAGGACGAGCAGAACATTTTGGCATTCTGACAAAATTAATGAAAACATTTTCATGCATTCCTAAAACCCACTGTTGGTCATAAACATGTTCACACTGTGTTAATGAGTAAGTATACGCTAGAAGAACTGTTCTTTCAAGTACTAATCCTTTTAGGTGCCCTGAATTGCATCCCTCCCAGAGAACTTGCTATTTTGGTTTTTTTCATTATGTTAAATACATTTTTAATACTGGATTTTTAACACCAGTGTAAAACAAGCTTTAATGTCATCTAGTTTTCAGCCAGCAGCAATAACAAAAGGATAAACAATGTAATATTTATTTATTATCTCCAACCTGTTGTTAACCACAGTCTCCACTAACACACAGAGATAAGCTCCTTTTAATTCTGCGTTTCTTTGAGATTAATCAAAGATTTTATTAATAATTATTTTTCCTATGAATTTATAGTAACATGTTATTTTTTAATTGTTATTCAAGAGAGTTGCATTGTCCATGGACTCTATTATAAAGCTGAATTAAAATGGTGAGAACAAACATCCCTGCTTTTTCACAATCTTAGGAAGAAAGGATTTAATTTTTCAGCAATACCAGTGATGTTAACTTGTTAACTGAAGGATTTGGGATAGATGTTCTTTTTAAATCTAGAAAGTTCTTTCTGTTTTTAGTTTGCTGAGAACTTTTATCAGAAAGTTATGCTAAATTTTGTCCATTGATCTTTCCACATTTATTAAAATGGTTATATGATTTTCCTTTGATAGATTTTCTCAAATATTATTATTGTGGCAAAAATCATACAACATAAAATTTACTATGTTAACCAGTATTAAATTTATAATGCAGTGGCATTAATTACATTAATATCATTGCAAAACCATTACCAACATCTATCTCCAGAACCCTTTTCACTTGAAAAACTGAAACTCCAAAGCCATGAAAACAATAACTATTGTATATTTTCCATTACCCTTCTCATTCTCCCTGGCAACCAGCATTCTATGCCTGTCTCTATGATTCTGACTAAGTACTTCAAGTAACAGATATCCTACAAAATTTTTCTTTTTGCATCTAGCTTATTTTATGTAGCCTAATGTCCTTAAATTTCATCCATATTGCAGATATGTTAAATTTTCTTTCTTGTTTAAGGCTGAATAAGGCTCAATTACATGTATTTACCATATTCATGGATACTTGGGGTAATTCCATATTTTAATTATTATGAAAATGTTGCTATGCACATGGGTCTGCAAATATCTCTTTGAGACTCTCTTTTTAAATCTTTTGAGAATATAAGTAGAAGTGGAATTGCTGAATCTTATAGTAAATTCTGTTATTTTTTGTGGAATCTCCAGTTTGTCTGGAGTGTATAATTTTACATTCCCACCAACATTGCAAAAGAATTCCAATTATTCCACATTCCCTCTAATGATCTTGTTATTTTCTGTTGTTTTCATAAGAGCCACCCTAATGGGTGTGAGATGGTACCTCGTAGTTTTGGTTTGCATTTCCCTTAATGATTATTGACATTAATTATGTTTTCATATAGCACTCGCCATCTGTATATCATATTTGGAGAAATGTCTGTGCAAATTCTTTGTTCATATTTGAGTAGGACAGTTTTTGTTATTGAATTTTAGAAGTTTTCTATGTATCCTAAATGTTAATCTGTTGCAAACATTTTCTCCCATTCTGCATGATGTCTTTTTATTGTCATGAAGTAAAATTTGCTTATTTTTTCTTTTGTTACCAGTCATTTCATATCATTAAAAAAAGTCATTGTTAAATCCAATGTCATTTGCAATATATTTTCTTCTAAGAATTTACAATTTTAGGTTTTTATTTAGGTTATTTAATTTTTAGTTATTTTTATATGATTTGGATAACGATCCAATTATTTATGTCTTCTTTAATATCTTTCAGAAGTACTTTGTAGTTTTCAGTATACACATTTCTGCCTATTTGGTTAACTCCCATGTATTTTTATTTACTTTTGATAGTATTTTGTTGTTGTTGTTGTTGATAGTAGCTAAAAGCTGCTATCAACCTAGATGTCCTTAAACAGGTTGCTAATTAAATGAACTGTGGTACATACATACCATGGAATATTACTAAGCAATAAATTGCTGATGCTGTTTTAAATTGAATTGTTACCTTAATTTCCTTCTCAGATTGTCCATTATCTATATTTAGGAATATATCAGACCTATATGTATATCCTGCTTATATCATGCTACCGTGCTGAAGTTTTTTATTAGTTCTAACAGATTTGTGTTTGTATATAATATTTAGGGCTCTCTAAACATAGGACCAAATCATTTATGAACATAGTTTTACTTCTACTCCAGTTTATATGCCTTTAAATTATTTTTCCTGCCTAATGCATTGGCTAGGATTTCCAGTGCTATATTGATTAGAAGCGACAACCGTGGGTATCATTTTGTTCTCGATCCTAGAAGAAAAATTTCAGCCTTTCAGCATTGAGCATGATGTTTGCTCTGGGATTTTATGTATTTATTGATCTTTTTTCAGGTTAAACTATCTTTGTATCTAACAGCTAAATCCCACTTAGTCAGGTTATTCTTTTCATATATAGCCAGACTGCATTTGTTAGCATATTGTGCCTACTGTAATTTTTCACATAGAAATAATACTAGTCATGTGAAATGGATTGGGAAATAATATTTCCTCTTTAATATTCAGTGGCAATTTAATAGAACTGGTATTATTTCCTCCAAAAATACCTGGTAGAAATTGCCATTGAAACCATCTGGACCTGAAGTTTTATTGGAAAATTTTCAATAACAAATTTAAATTTATAGGTCCATTGTGATTGTCTCTTTGTTTTGTTTGAGATATCATCATTTAAGTTTTCAAAGGAATTTCTTTTATTTTCCAACTTCCTGAATTTATGGACTTTAAATTTTTCTTATATCTGATTATTTTTCATTTTTTCAAATTTCTATTGTGATATTTCTTTTTGAATTTTTTTCCATAACTTGACTGCAGTGAATATAAGAGAACATCTATCCCTTCAAATTACTGATTTTGCATACTTAAGGTAGATACTTAAGTGAGAAATTGATGAATCATATGGTAAATATATTTTTAGTATTTTAAGGAGCTTTCACAATCTTTTCTATAGAGGTTGGACCAGTCTACATTCTTACCATCAGTGTATGAGGGTTCCTTTTTTCACTCACACCCTAACAAACATTTGATATTTACTTTTTCTTTTTTTAATATGGGCCATTCTCACAGGTGTGAGATGGTATCTCATTGTGGTTTTGATTTGCGTTTCCATGATCTTGAATATTTTTTTCATCTGCCCATTTATTGGAGAAGTGTCTATTTAGTTCTTCTGGCCATTTTTTGATTGAGTTATTTCCTCTTTTTTTTTTTTTTGTTAAGTTGTATGATTTCTTTGGATTTCATCTTGGATGCTGGCCTCTCATCAGATATATGCTGTGCAAATATTTTCTCTCATTTATTAAGGTCTTTTTTGTTTTTATGATAGCTTCTTTCACTATGAAGAATTTTTCTTTCTTTCTCTCTTCCTTTAGCTTGTTGTAGTCCCATTGATTTATTTTTGCTTTTGTTTTCCCTGAGATTGTAGTGGAATTCCCAGAGACTACCCTGAAGTCAATGTCATGGAGTGTTTTGAATATGTTTTCTGATTTTATGGGCCTCTCATCCAATTCTTTAATCCATTATGGGTTAATTGTTGTGTATAGTATGAATGGGCTAATTTTATTTTTTCCATGTGCTGTTCAATTTTCCCAACATTATTGTTGAAAAGATTTTCCTTTTTCCATTATATACTCTTGGATCTTCTTTTGCAGGTTAACTATCCATATAAATTTCATTTCTCGATTCTCAATTCTATTTTATTAATTTGTGTATCTATTATTATTTAAATACCATGCTGTTTTTATTACTATAAACTTAGATAGTTTGAAGTCCGAGAGTATGATATATCCACTCCTTTTTGTCAAGATTGCTTTGTATACTTAGGATGTTTTGTGGATCCATATAAATTTCAGTAATATTTGCTCTATTTCTTTGAAGAATTCCTTTGAAAACTTGTTAGGGATTGCATTAAATCTGTATATTGCTTTGGATAAAATGGACATTTAGACAATGTTAATTCTCCTAGTACATGGCATGGAATATCTTTACACTTCCTTATTTCTTCTTCTATGATGTCATAGTTTTCATTAAACATGTGTTTCACCATCTTTGTTAGGTTTACCCCCAGTTGTTTAATACTTCTTTATGCTATTTTAAATGGGATTGTTTTCTAAATCATTTTTTGCATGTAAGAATGCCACAGACATTGCATATTGATTGTAGTCTACCATATTATTCGAGCGATTTATTGTATCTAATAATTAGTGTAGTTTTTAGGATTTTCTTCATATATTATATACTTTACAAAGAAATTATTTTCTCCAATTTGGATTACGTTCATATCTTTTTGTTGCATAATTCCTCTAGCTAGTTCTTCCAATACTATGTTGAACAGTAGTGGTGAGAGTGGACATCCTTGTCTGGTACCTAATCTTAGAGGAAAAGCTTTCAGTTTCTCACCACTGAGTGTAATGCTGGTTGTGAGTTTGCTATATGTGGCCTTGATTATGTTGAGGTATGTTCCTTTCATCCCATTTTATTAAGAATTTTTTCATCATAAATGGATTCTGAGTCTTGACAAATGCATCCTCTGCACCTATTGATAGGATCCTATGATTTTTCTCTTTTTGTTGATATGATGAATATTTGTGGTTATTGAACTATACTTTCATCACTGGCATAAATCTTATTTGATCGTGATGTATGATTCCATTAATATATAGTTGAATTTGATTTGTTAAGATTTTGTTGAGAATTTTTCATCTGTGTTAATCAGGTATATTAGTCTGTAGTTTTCTTATTTTATGAGGTCCTTGCCTGCTTTTAATATGAGTATTACTGACATCATAAAAGGTGTTGCCAAGCTCTCCCACTTCCTCAAGTTTTAGGAAGTGTGTGAAAAAAATAAGTATTAGTTCCTCTTTGAAGGTAGAACTTACTCGTAAAACTGTCTAATCCTAGGCTTCAGTTTCTTGGGAGACTTGATTACTGCTTCAATATCTTGCTTGTAGTTGTTCTTTCAGGTTGCCTTTTTCTTCCTGATATATCATAGAAAGTTGTATACTACTAAGAATTTGTCCATTTTTCCAGAATTTCCAATTTGTTGGCATAAAGACATTGATAATAGTTTCTTGTGCTCCTCTGAGTTTCTAATGTGTCTGTAGGAAAACTTTTTTGTTTTTCTATTTTTTTTTATTTGTTATTGTTTTCTCCCCTTTCTTAGTGAATGTAAGTGTGACAATCCACGGTGGCAGGTCTGTTCCACTCTGCTGCTTGTAGATCCACAGGGCTGAGGCTCACCTCATTGCTGCCCAGTGCAGGTTACCTTTTTGGCCATTCTACTGCTTTTTGAGGTACCCCCTCTTCTGGACATTAATCCTAGAATGTCTGCTTTCCCTGCAGGAGTTATTGGCTTTGTTCTTCTGTAATCTAGCTGTGAACATGTGGGGGAGGTGAGCCCAGCATTTTCACCATGCAGCCATCTTCCCATACTTCAGGTCTGTGTTGAATAGCTTTTTAAAAGACTTCATAAGGTTTACTACATACATGATCTGGCCATATTTAATTAAAGAGAAATTTGTCTCTTCCTTTCTAAAATGTGTGTTTTTTTCATTTGTTTAATAACGTGTTGAAATATGATACATTTTTTTTTTATTCCTGAGCTTGAGAGAAGTTTTTAGAAACTTTTAGAAGCTTAAGAAATTTTTTCAACCTGAGATGGATGTTTGTTGTAAAATTTCATACATGTTCATTATCAGGTTGATGAAATTACTTTGTAGTCCTAGTTTCTGAGATTTTATGCATTTGATTGCTTTGTCTATGGGTCACTATTTTTTGATCTTTCTAGTTATTTTAGATTGCCAATTGTATATAATTCTAATTACTTTTTCATTGGTGGGAAAAACATGTTTTAATGTTACTGAGTTCTCGGATTTGTAATCTTCCTTTCAAATCTGTGCTATTTCTTGATCATAGTTTAATTATTGATTCTTGTTTTCAAAATTTGGGAAGGTAGATATTAACTAGTCTCTGTTCTAGAAATTACTTATTTTCTACTATTCAAGTGTGACTCTCTAAGGTCTTGACTGACTGCTCTGGTGATCATCAGAGAATGTTCACACCACTTGCTCAAGCTGAATGACTCCTCTCCCTGTGTGACTTATGGGAATTCTGCCTGTTACTGGACCTTGGTCATTTTTTGTCTAACCTCGTGGAATTGTGTTGCTTGTATGTACTGGTTTGCGTTTAGCAATAAACTCATGAGGACTTGTGTAGATTCTTGTTTGGCATAACAATACTTTATCAGCTGTGTCTCCCAGTCTGTGGTTTGCCTTCTCATTAGGTTGATACTGTGTTTTGCAAAACAAAAGATATCTTTTTCATTGTTGGTATATAGAAAATGATTGACTTTAATATGTTAACTTTGCATCCTGAAATATCAGTATAACTATTTGTACCAGTGTTTTTGTTGTTCATAATGATTCTTTTGGGTTTCTCACATAGGCAGTCTTGTCATCTGCAGAGGTAGCTTTGTCTCTTCCCAATCTTAACAGTCACATATCACTTAATGACAGGGATATAGTTTGAGAAATTCATTGGAAGGTGATTTCATCATTTTAGGAATATCATAGTGTGTAATTACACAAATTTACATAGTATAATCTGTTATACACTTAAATAATAGGTTACACACTATTGGGATTACTACCATATATGTCATCTTTGATTGTATATATAATATTACTAAGTGAGGTATAACTATATTCCTCTTATATTTTTGTTTTATTGCATTAGCAAGAACTTCCAGTATAATGTTATAGAGTGATGAGTGGGTACATGCTTACCTTGCAATCTTTCTGATTTTAAAAATTATAAAGGTTTGCAATATATGAGTTGACAAAATGTGATAAGTACAGTGTTAGGCTTCCCCTCTTCCCCCACGCATCTATTCATTTAAAAAATGATATTTATAAAGCTTTAATCTGCTATATTATTTTAAATGCCATGAAATTTGCTGATATATAAGCCGTACTATAAGCATTGCTAGAATATCTAGAACTAGAACACTCAACAATCTACAAAGATTGCCTAATCTATTGCTAAAAATATTCTTTACATTAATTTTTGGTATATTGATCTTCTTTTGGGGTAAATTATACTCCATCAGTACATAAACTTATATTTCAAATTATTACAAATAAAACCCCTGTGCATTAAAGTTCCACTTACCACCTCATCACTTCATGATATTGTAATTTTTCCATTAAAAATCATAAATCCACTTTAAATTCCTCCCCTTAGCCTTAATTAAAATTTCCAAAGTTATATTGCCTTCACCATCCATGTATAAAATGAAAGTACACTGTACTTAAAAAGAAGAATCAACAGTTTGAGTTTTTTTAATATTGGTGAGTAAAACACATACGAATACTCATCTAATGCCATTGTTACTTAAACGTGATAATTAAGACAAATTATCAGATGAGCCTATCTATTGAGTATATAGTGCACCTTAAAATCTTATTTTTCATATTTTCGTACATCAAGAGAATGCAATGTGTTGTTTGCCATAAAATATGTAATATGGTGACTATAGTCAACAACATTATATCATATACAAGAAAGTTGAATGTTCTTCCCCCCCAAAATGGTAGTTATGTGAGGTGAACAGAGTCATGCTTAACACTACCATGACATACTATGACAATGTATCTTAGTGCATATGTATAAAATAAACATATTGTGCACCTTAAACTTACATAATGTTATATATCAATTATATCTCAATGAAACTGGAAAACAGTCAATAAAATATTTAATTAATTTTTAAAATTTTATTTGCTTTATATTTCTAGATATCTTAGGACAAAGATTGTAATAGAAATATTTGTGATTAATGTGATAAGTCTTCCTAACTTCTGATAACAATGGTTTTCAGTGATTAAAAATTATAAAAAGAGTTATGGGATTAGTAACTCTACTGGATTGACAGATTAGTATTACCTCACATGTAAAAATAATTCTTAATTTATTGATTGACTAAATTTAAAGTAGTTTTTAAATTTTACTTTTTAATTATTTAAAACAGTTAATTGAAAAACAGTAAGGACAAAGTTACATTTATCTAGTTCTACCTTAGGGCCCAATCTGGGGGAGTTTTTTTTTTTTTGGAAGTAACATTGCTTTATAATATATAAAAGGTATGCATCATTAAAAATCAACATGTGTATATAACACATTAATTTCACCATTAAAACTCCAATTCTATCCATCATCACATATTTTTCCCATTTGTCCAATTAACTAACACCATTTCTCCCTTCCCTTCTGGTAACCAAGATTGGCTTTTTGACATCACTCAGATATCATGTTCCATTACAAACAGTTTTAAATCATAATATTCTAGACTCATTATTTTTCACATTAATAAAATTGTAAAAGATGTTTCCTGTGGTAAATATATGAAATTTTGTATATTTAATCATCATTTTATTTAATGCATTTTAATGAATGTGAATATGCTTATTTTTCTTCATTTCTTAATGGTCATTTGATTTCTGAAGATATTAATGGAATATCATTAATTTTAAATGTTGAAAAATAAAGTATTTCTTCTTTCCTTTTTTAGCCAATACCTGAACAAAAATAGTTAAAATTTTGTGAATTTAACAACTTTACTAGAATTCTTGAAACATAACTTTTTTCTCAGTCATGTCTCTCTTACATATTTTATGTTTCTTATTCTGACAGTTGGCTTATCTTTTTGTAAAAAAAAAAAATGCCTCATTTAAGCTTTGACGTGGAAGCAATCACTTCAAACAGGGTTAACTCAAATAAATACATTGCCAGTCACTAGGTTCAGAGTCAGGTTGTCTCTGCTATTGATGCTAGATTCTAAAGTTAAGAAGATGGCAAACAGACAGGATCCTTGAGTCACTGCTTCCCTCAGGAATACTGAGGATAAGCACCTGGAGGGAACAGACACATCTAAGAAGGAGTTGAGGAAGTGAGGACCAGTGTCTCAACAAGAAGGAGAGCCAGAAAGCAAAAGACTGAGAAACAATAAGTCAGGAACAGTGCTAGTTCACTGGAAGGGCTGTTAGCCCTTCTCGCAACAGTCCCTTAGGCTCAGCTGCCAGCCTGGACTGAGAATTTTCTCTGTGGAGAATAACCTGTTTGATACATGAACAAGGGATACTCAAGTGACTAGAGATCAGTTCAGCAGTGGAGATAGCCACACTGTCATACCCAGAATGGTTTCTGAAATCTCAGGAGTATCTGTGACTGCCCTGCGGAACCCCTGAAGACCCTTACCTCCCCTCTTCCAACCCGCACAACCCCAAGTCTGCACTTACAAGGAGGCTTCAGGAGGCCATGGAGAACTTGATCTGCTTAGTGTCTTGTTCAGTGCTGCCGCAGGGCATATCACATACACAGACTTATCAGCAGGGGCTTCTAGACAAACTTCCCAGAGACTTCCCAAACTTCCCAAGGGCACACTCACTTGCTCCCTGTCCCATCCCAACATCTGGTCTGTGGTCGCAAAGAAACTTCAAATAAGATCACTTTTCTAGCCCCAGTGTAGGGAAAAGTGCTAGACTGCCAGGTATATTATACACATTGACACTTTGGCAAGGGCCTTTTGGATAAAAGACTTCAGAAAGACTGAGGGATACTCACCCCTCACTCTTCCAGGAACTCTGGAACTGTGTGCAGGGTGTGTAGTCAGAAACTATAGGTATCTACTGGAACAGAACCTGCAAATAAACTTCCTGGTTTCTGGTAGGCAGGGTGGTTATTAGCTGTACCCCCTTTCCACATGCTTTTCTTGGGCTACCCCTAAAGCTTCCACCTGACTATGGCTAGATGGTGCAGAATTCCAGAGGAGATTATCAAATACAGAAAAATGGGCAGACAATAAAATTCAACACAAGGCAATGTGATACCTCAAGGATACAGGTCACCACAGGGAGGAAAAAAATTCCCCAGAACTCAATGTCAAAGAGAGAAAAGATCTCATTTTCCTATCAGAAAGATATTTCAAAATTTCCATGATAAAGAAATTTAAAGAAATGGAAGAAAATGCAGCAAGTACAGAAAAAAGAATGAAAGACTTGAGAAGCTAGAGAAGCTAGATCTGGTTGAGTTAGATGGTTGGAACCACTTATGGATTTCACTTTTTCTTTCTTTCTGCACCCACATTTCAAATGTCTGCTCTTGTATTTTAAATTCACCTATAAAAAGTGAGCCCATAGAGACCTGCACTCCAAAGAAAGCAAGACCACAAGGCCCATTTATCCTCTCTCTTCCCCCTCCCACCTCCACCCCGTGACCTCACTGTGTGGCCACATGTATGCTGTGTAACTTCCAGGTATTATAAGTAATAGACCTTTATTTATTCAAAGTTTCCTATTGATTATTGATGAAGGGCTTCTGGCAATCATAATAAGAACCATAAGGACATATTCTCCCTTAACATCAGTTATTGCTAGACTAAAACTGGCACAAAACAGTGTTTTTCAGTTTAGTCATTAATTTGAGCATTTGTTTTATAAGCTCATGTTATTCTTAAATGTAATCTTATTTTTTTGTTTTATAGACTTCCATTACTTTTTAATATAATTTTATACAATCTATATAATATTTTTATTATTTCACAAAAGTATATATAATATATAGTTTTATGTAATTGTTTTCTATTTAATCACACTAAGTTTCTTTCCCAATGTTTCAATAAAAGAACCTTGTTTCTACACCAATCTGATTAGTTGCTCATATTTCATTTTTATGGAATTATTATCATGGTACTGTATATATAGCACACACTCTAGTTCTTGGTTTTCCCTTTTTGGGGTCTTTCATTAAACTTCACCTCAGCAGTGAAACCTCTTGGTGCTAGTTTATGTTAATGACTTCCAATTTAACAGAATTTTCTAACCTAACAGAGCAATGCTGCATTTTGTTAAGAAAACGTCTTTGTTGGCTTATCTGCAAGTCATAATCAACCACAGGAATTCAAACATATTGCCTGTTGCTGAGAGAATATTCTTTTGGCATCTGAAATTGTATATGGTTATAAAATTTTATTATTTTGTTATCCTGGGAAATAATTTGATAAGGTGCTCATATTTCTCTATTGACTAAAACTTTTCAACTTTTAAAACCCTCTGAACAAATTTTATATGGAAGCCTAATATTTGAAATAGGTAAAATTTAAATTGTTCTGCCTGAAACAGGGATTGCTGTTCCCATTTCAATCTCCACACCTGTGTCTAAAAGAAGTCCACAGAATGAGAGAGATTGAGAGAGGGGGGAATTATTATGTTTGTTGATTTCTCTTTTAGTAATTTATGCATCTAATTTATGCATCTTGTCTAAGTACATATGTAATCCACTGCTGAAAAATATACTTGTTAACATGGACATATGTCCAGTGAAAAGAACAACATGGTAAGATGCTTTCTTTCTTTTAGGTAGCACTGGAATAGTTATTTGCCCTATTTTTTCTTCAGTTATCCCATCTATAAAACAGGAATAACAACAACAACCACCTCAGAATTGTGTGGAGATTTAAACAAATTATTACATGTAAAGACATAGATGCAAACCTGGTAGCATATATAAAGGGTTCTACAAATTTTGATTGTTATTTTTCTCTGTCTTTGCTGTACTCTTACTTCTTTTGTTTTTTAAGATTTATTTATTTATGCATACAAGCTGGGTTATAGGCCAGAAAAATGGGGCGTCGAGAGGGTTCACCGGAGACAGAGTGGGGACCAGAACAGGCAGACCTACTGAAGTACACTGCTGAGGAGAGCAGCGGGCGAGGCAGGAGAGGTCTGCCGCACCATGTGGTAATCTTCCTGGCCGGGTATTGAATTCCCGTCACTGCTGCCCACAGCTCCACATCTCAGCCCTTAACCGCTGCACCACCCATACTCTTGTTTCTTATCTCTCAACATTAATATGTGTAATTTATGTGGTATAAATTTTTTTTCAGTAGTATATGACAAATATTAAAAAAGCATATAGAACAAGTTTAAATATTTCCTAAAAATATAAAAATTCACCCATTTTTCTAAAACTTAAAAGCAAAGCTAAAAATGTGTTGGGGCTACAATAATATCTTTACAAGAAATGGAAAATTAGATTTCTTTCCAGGATTCTGTGCTAAGAGATTTGTTTTGCAATGGATGAACAAAATTTTGCCTAGTTTTGACCTGAGTTTTACACATTATTGGGGTTCTGCCAAAGTGCCTCTGATATCAGAGTGACAAGGTGCAAGATACTCTTCTTTTTTTTCTACTTGGGTGACTTCATTTCTATCAGCTTTAAATAATAAATAGACTTTTGGGGAAAGCTACTTTTAAACAACTGCAATGGATCAAGTAGAACATGTCCAAATGAATATTTGAAGCCCATCAAGCCTACAGAGATGACTCATTAGAACAATGATAATTATAGGTACAATAAGCAGAAGAGATTTTTTGTTGGAATAAACACTACTTGTCTATCAGAATGATTAATTATCTATCAGAGTTGTCTATCAGAATGACCCAAGCCCTATTAATTTTTGTAAATAACTTCCAAATTTACAGTGACTCTCAAAATTCCAAATCTAGAGATAAAAAATTATTATTAGATTGCCTCATGTTCTTAGGATTTTGATGTCCAAGAAACTCTGAACTATGTCAGAGCCAGTTTTCTCAAAGCAGCTCAATTTTAAAAGAACCTGTACAATTTGCTGTCCCCAAAGGAGAGGCTTTTCCAGACACTACTCACAGAAAATCATTTGCCAGGCTCAAGTCTAGTCTTGGAGCCTTTTAGTAATGCTGAGATTACAAACCAGATGCCTCCAATCCAGATCAGTTCCAGGAAATGCTGGCCCAGCTCACGCTAAATATATATATATAAAGGAAATCCTCGGAATTTTTTTGGACTACACATCTATTCATGATGAATTAAAAATAAAAGGTAAATGATCTTTCTTTAGAAATTATTGTGTTTGTCAAGAATCTCCTTGTTAATTTATCACACATTTATTTACTCACAAATTATGAAGACTTATAAGTGAATTTATAGACATGGTGATTTTGCTGTGTCTCTGATTCCAGCTAAAGGACTTGGTAAATGGAAGATGCTTTATCATGAAGGCTAATGGGAATTCTGCAGAAAAGGTGTGCTTTTTCTCTTGTACCAAGTACATTTCTTGATGCTACAGTTTGGAAGCTTGTCTCTTCAAATCAGATAAATGGAATATTCTAAGTGGGAGAAAAATAGCCTTTCTATCTTTCAAATAATCGGTGAAAAAGCAAGCCAGAGAGTGAAAGAATCCGATGGTAGCTTTAGGGTTTATTCATGGAGATATGCCAACAGCAATATGGGTAAACAATGGCACTAAAGGAAGCAACTGTAACAAGAACAGGAAGTTCAGGGAAAATAGACAGGGACAAAACAGTCTAACAGCAGAGAAATAGAGAATGTGAAAAAGTGGAACAAGACAGAAGACTAAAAAAGAAAGTATACATTGGAAATTCTTAACTACTTAAAGATTATGTATTTATACAGAGAGAGCACAGTTTGCTGCAATTTAATTAATAACATCAAACACAATGTTAGACTTAAGTTGAAAATGTTGGATCCAGAAGGAAAGGGACAGACTGAGATAAAGACTTAAACTCCAAACAAGAAAACTTTTCCATCTTTCTAGGGCATAAAGCATGATTGTTAAAATGGACTTAAAATTAGCTATATCTGTAACAAAAGCGAGCACATTTGCTTTAACTGCTTCATTTGATTATAATTCATTTATACTTTAGCAACTGAAGGATTCTAAAATTATTTTCATCTGAACCCTTATTTAAAGATACAGAAAGAAGCATTTGTTTTCAGGAATGCTAGTAACATTTCTTTTTTTTTTAACTGAAGTAACATTGCATTATAACATTACATATGTTTCAGGCATGCATCATTGAGAAACAATGCTACACTAAGCTTACCCCTAAAAGTACAAACCCATCTTTCACTATACCCCTTTTTGCCCAATTTACCTATCCCCTTCTCCCTTTCCTCTGATAACCATTCATTGATCTTATAGTGTAAAAGTTTATTTTTATTTTATTTACTTTATCCATTTGTTTGTGGATCTATATACTACATATGAGTGAAATCATGTGGTTCTTTCTCCATCTGTCTATTTCACCAAGCATCATACCTTCTACATCTATTCATGTTGTGGAAAATGGCAGAGCTTCATCTTTTTTATAGTTGAGTAATATTCCACCATGTATGCATTTGTCAGTTGATGGCACTAAAGTTGTTTCCAGTTCTAGTCTCTTATAAATAGTACTGCAATAAACGTGGGGATGTATATATCTTTGAATTAGTGTTTTTGTATTTGGAGGGTAAATACCACAAGGAGGATAAATGAATTGGATGGAATTTATATTTTTAATTTCTAGAGGAATCTCCATAGTGCTTGCCATGGTGGCTGCATCAATTTACATTGCCAACATTTCTCTTTGTAATAGAAACTAATGAATGAAGTTGAATACAAGTTATTTCCTGTTCTAAAGTAGTAGTCATTTACTTTTTCTAAAATTGGCTTCTTCTCCATTTTATCAAAGTAAGTATAATATTCTATAAAGTGATGTTTGTTATTGGTGACTGACACATAGTAGACACAATAAATGTTTGCTGGTCGATAAAAAATTGATGTACTACTCAACCACCTTCAAATGCTCCACACTGCATATTAAAAGCTTTTATTAATAGAACCAGCAAAAGGTTACTAAATTTAAATAAACACAGTGCTTGTATTTTGCTTCTTGATTGAGTTTTCTAATTCAGAAATTCAAACTAACTTTCTTCTGTGTGAGTTAAATAAACAAAAAGTAGTCATTCCTACTAGCAAAAAAAAAAAAATCCTTCTTACATTTTTAAAATTTCAGACTATTTCTAAGTTTCCTTTTATTGAATTGACTACACAAAAATTGATGCCTGTTAGGGTTAGGGTTAGGGTTAGGGTTAGGGTTAGGGTTTAGGGTTTAGGGTTTAGGGTTTAGGGTTTAGGGTTTAGGGTTTAGGGTTTAGGGTTTAGGGTTAGGGTTAGGGTTAGGGTTAAAGAAAGAAAAAAAAAAGAAAAAAATTGATGCCTGGTCTAAGTTAATATAATATGCTTTTTTTAAAATTTAGTTGAAATAGTGCAATTGGATGTAATTGCAGTTGTATTTCATAGTTTCAGTGTTTAAGTTCTAAACTCAAATTTGCAAATGGTTCAGAAACAAACATGGTAAAAACATTAGTTGTTTGTAAGAGTACTGTAATTCATGGAATATCAATTAACTTTGTCTTATACCTGATCATAGAGGACAAACTTTTAGTTTTTCTCCACTGAGTATGATATTGGCTGTGGGGTTGTCATATATATCCTTTATTATGTTGAGGTATGTTCCTTGTATGCCTATTTTTAAACTTTTATCATGAATGGATGTTGAATCTTATCAAATGTTTTCTCTGTACTTACTCATATGACCACATGATTTTTTCTATTTCCTTTAGTTCATGTGAAGGATTACAATGACCAATTTTCAGATGTTGAATTATCCTTTTTCCTAAATAAACCCCATGTGGTCATGATGCATTGCCCTTTTGATGTAATCTTCAAAAAACTTATGTATCAACATATATAATGTATTTTATTTAAAAAACCTGCATTATCGAAAGATACTGGAAAAAAGGAGAGGTGATGCTTTAAATTCTTGAAAATACTGATAATGTATGGCTTAAAACAAGACAGTTGATTCCCATATCTGCTTCTACATTCAGGCTGTAGTGCTATCACACCATGTAGATTCTGGAAAATACCACACTAAGTTTGTGAGAAAACTAGAGTCAAATAAAAGACAATACATAAGTATTATATGAAAATAACTTAATGTTTGTCAGAAAACATGCTTTGTATAATGTGAAACATATTAATGCATATTTTATTTTTCAGAATGTAGTATTTCAGCAAAATTGTCATATGTATTTGCAGTCAATATATGTTGTATTTGTTTGGCATGTTCTATAAATACCAATTAGGTTTTTACAAATTTTATGTATAATTTTTCTTTTAATTTATTCTAATAATTATTGTGAAAGTGTTACTGAAATATTCAACTATAATTGTAAATAATCAGTGCCATTCTATCAGCTTTTGCATTTTGTATTTTAAAGTTCTGTTCCAGCTATATAAGCTTAGAGGATTGTTGAAGAATTTAACCTTTCATCGTTATGAAATGAACTTATTTACTCATTATCCTTTGCTTTGAAATATATTTAATTTGAATAAAACCATGGCTATTTTTAAATTAGTTCTATCATTAGTTCTATCTTTTACTTCTCTTTTATGTTTTAATCTATTTCCCTTATATTTAAAACATGTTTCTTATTGGCAACATATAATGGAGAATTGCTTTATATTCAATCTGATTATCTCTCCTTTTATTTTATATAGTTAGATAATTTGCCTTCAATTCCATTAAGCTAGATTGATGCTTCTAATAATATATGGTATATAATCATGTTGGAATACTACTCAGCTATGAAAAAGATGCAACAATGTGGATGGGAGAGGAGGGTATTGTGCTATGTAAAATAAAGCAGAAGGGGGAACACAAATGCTGATGGTGTCACTCATATGTGGAATATAGAGAAACAAAACAAAATAATAGACAAAACCAAAACAAAACAAACCTTAGAAAGATGACTGCAGAACTGCAGCCACTAGAAGGGGGAAGAGGTTGGAAGGGGAACAAAATAAGGAAGGGGTGAAATGGTTTAGGGTAAAAGATTATGGATACTCTGGTGGCAAGTGAGGTATGGTGACCTATATCTTAGGAGGTGTGAATCTATTCTTCCAAATAATATAGTGTTGTTAACCAATATTGCTTCAAGAAAAAAAAAATAATACAAGCCAAAAAAAGGAAAATTTTTCCTGTATATTGAGATATAATTGAAATATAACAATGTATGAATTTCAGTTACACACGTGATGATTTATTATATTGCAATATATAACAATAAGGTTAACTAACATGCACTTTGCTTTTATAATTACTACTTTGTTGTTGCTATTATGGTGATATCATTAAAGTTCTACTTTTAGCAACTTTCATATATACCGTGCAGTATTTTTAACTATAGTCAACATGCTGTACATTAGATCCCCAGAATCTATGTGTCTTAAAACTGAAAGTTTCTATTCTTTGACCAACATCTACCTATACTCCCCAGCCCCTAATCCCTGCAACCATGGTTCTACTTTGTTTTTATGTATGGATTTATTAATTTTTCTTTTAGACTCCATATATTTGATACCACACAGACTATATCGTTCTCTTTCTGGTTTATTTCATTTGGCATAATGCCCTCTACATCCATTAAAGTTGTCACAAATGACAGAGTTTCCTTCTTTTAAAAGTCTGAAAATATTCCACTGTTTGTGTGCTTATATATTTTCTTTATCCATCCATTGATGGATAATTAGGTTAATTCCATGTCTTTACAATTGTAATTAATGTTTCAGTGACTAAGGGAGTACAGGTGTCTTTTTACTTTTTGAAATAGTAATTCACCTCCTTTAGATGTATATCCAGATATATACAAGGTCGTTGAACCATTACTGCATAATATCACATATATGCAATCCAAAAAAAAAAAAAAAACAGAACAAAGGATTCAAATACAGAAGAAAACCAGTGATACTGTTACTGAAGAAAAATATCAAATTTATAAGTGTTAATTACAGAACCAAACTACCTTTGCCAAAATCTGAATCAGCAAAACTGATTCTTCATGTCCTGTGTCTCCTTCCTTCACATATTTCCAAATCTAATTCATAAAGTTGTATATTTAAGTGAGAGGTGTTTTGCCATAGTGATTAAGAACATGGACCCTGAATTCAAATTTGGTTTAACTTCTATTTTTGCCATATTGCATTTCTCAATGCTTCAGTCTCATTATCTGTAAAAATTAAAGAAAATATTAGTTCCTATCACATCACATTATTGTGAGGATTAATGATAAATGCTTAGAATTGTTTCTGGTACACCAAAACCTGCTAGATAAAGGTTAGTGGTCATTTTATTATTTTAGCAACAGCATCAAAGGAGTCTATGTTCACAGACTTTTTAGTACAAAAGACTCACTAAAAGGATGTCAGAATATCTATTCACTTCACTGTATTGGGCCCCATTGTTCTAAATATAAAAACTTATGCTCACTGATGTAATTATAAATTTGATATGGATATAGATATCAACTTGGGTAGGTGTGGTTTATGAGCCACAAGCAGATAAGTTCCTGAAATAAAGCAGTGTGGACAATTGCCAATTTATTTTGAATTCAACAAAATAACAGTACCATGTAGCACCCTATTCTCTAGGAGACATTTCTCATGTCTAATTTTCTTCCTCCCTTTAACCATAACTGTGTCTAGGATAGACAGAAGTAACAAAACAGTATATGACTGTGAAAATAGGGGTATGAGATGGACTGTAACTCTGAATAAGAGAAGTACATTTAAAATAGGTGAAGAGATAGGGGAAAAGGACAGTAAGTCTATATGGTTTGAAAGTATTGTATTTTAATATGTATTAGATCTAATATGTATAAGATGGTTCCAACTGATTACAGTTTACCAATGAAAATTAACATGATTAGTTGAAATTTAATGTGATGGTTACAGCTATATTATATCAGATGCAATGGAAACAGAACAAATATGTTTAATCTTCTTGAGGAAATGAGAACTAGATATGCAAAAAGAATTCTTAAGCAAGAAAGTCATTGGTTTTGAGATTAAGGAACTGTAGGTCAAGGTATTAGAAGATAGACTATTATTAATGCTGAATTTATTGAAGAGAATATCAAATAAAAAAGCTTTTTTAAGCAGGGAAAATAAATACAGGAATCAAAGAATATTTTAGGGGCAATGCAAGAAATATCACAGTGCAAAAATAATTGCTAATGCAAACAGCTATGGTATCTCAAAGAGTATATGTGTGTAAATGTTATAAGATGGTTCTGACCTATGTGGAGTCATTAAAGTGATAAAGGAAAGGTGAATCCAAATAATTAAAAGAAAAAAACAACAAAACAATGAACACAGTTTCAATGCAGAAAACATCCAGGATGTGACTTGATTTACATTTTCCTGAAGATAAGTGATGATGAACATTTTTTCATATGCTTGTTTGCAGTCTGCATGTTTTCTTTGGAGAAGTGTCCATTTCCTTCTTTCTGCCCATTTTTTGATTGGGTCATTTGTTTTCTTTTTGTTGAGTTGTATGAGTTCTTTGTAGATCTGCTGAAGATCTTTTTTGCTCTTTTGGCTTATAAGAGATCAGGGTCAGCAAAACTGCTAAAAAATAATACCAAGAGGAATAAGCTTCAAGATTGCTCTTAAATCACACAAGTTGTGTTTAATCAAATGTAAAGATGTTTTTCTCTTTCTGGGAAGAGTATCATGATGCAAATGAGTAAATTAACATATAAATTCTAGCATAAATTATCATAGTGACTTATTGTGGAGAGAACTGACAGGGTAAAGGGAAAATATTTTTTCTTAATATAATTATGAACACAACATATTTATACCCCCCCCCCCACACACACACGAGGCTTTATAACATGAAAAAGATGAAAGAAGTCTTTCTCTCTCTCTTGTTCTTTCTCTTAAGATTTTCTCAATCGGCACAGAAGATCAAAGCTAGAGTAGTGTTACAATTTGAGTTAGAATTCCTCAAGGAAGTGGTTATTGAGAATTTATTATGCTTCTGTATGCCTTAAATTTTTGCTTAACAGCTTTATATCATATTTCTAAATCTCCAAATTATATCCTGTTCGTTACTTTTACTTAGTTTCACCTCTTTCATAATTATTATATGAAGTGACATGAATTCACTGTCTTTCCAGTATTTCCTTTTTTTTTTTTTAAAGATTTATTTATTTATGTATACAAGAGCGGGGATGTAGGCCAGAGGTGTGGGGGTGGGGAGAGGATTCACTAGAGATAGAGTGAGGAGCAGAACAGGCAGATTGACTGAAATATGCTGCTGAGAGGAGCAGTAGGCAAGGCAGGAGAGGTCTGCTGCACTATATGGGAATCAATCTGGCTGGGGATCAAACTTATGCTGCAGTGGCTGTGGATAGCTTCATAGTGCTGAGACTTGGAAAGATTGATATTGTCAAAATATATATTATACAAATATTATACAAAGCAATCTACAAATTCAGTGTAACCTTTATCAAAATTCCAAATGCATTTTTCAAGAAATATAAAAAAAATCTTAAAATTTGTACAGATCCAAAGGTAATACAGAATACTTAAATCTATCATGGGCAAAGGAATAGAGCTGGAGACATTACACCTCCTAATTTCAAATTATATTACAAACTATAGAATTATGAATAGTATGGTACTGGTATAAGACTAGACACATAGACCAATAGAACAGAATCAAGTTACTAGAAGTAAACTCACACATACACAGCCAACTAATCTTTGATAAGGGGACCAAAAATACATAACAGGCATAAGAGAGTATTTTTAATCAATCATGTTGGGAGAACTGAATATTTACATGCAAAAAAAAAATGAAATTGGACCCTCATGTTACTTACACTGTATGAAGTGGATTAAAAACTTAGATGTAAGACATGAAGCTTAAACTTTTAGAAGAAAACAGGTATGAGCTTCATGACATTTGTTGAAACAATGATGTTTTGGCTATAACACCAAAAAGTGTTATTGTTAAAATCAATAAAAGCAAAAATAATCAAGTGGAACTTGTTTATTGTTTACTGTTAAAATAAATGAAAAGATGGACTAGGGAATGAGAGAAAAATTTGCAAACCTATTGGAGAAGGGTTAATAGCCAAAGTATGTAAGTAAATCATATAACTCAATAGTAAAAATTAGTCTCATTTAAAAATTTGGCAAAGGACCTGAATAGTTTTCCAAAAACATATAAGAAGAGTCAACAGAATATTAAAAAGTTGTTCAATACCTGTTAGGATGTCCACTATCAAAAAGATAAGAGATAACAAATTTTAGGAAAGATGTTGAGAAAGGAAACTTTGTGCACTGTTGGCAGAAATGTAAATTGAGAAAAGTATAATGGAAAAGATAACATGGAAGGAATATAGAGTTTCCTCAAAAAAAACTAAAAACAGAACTACCACATTATCCAGCAATGCTTTCTCTGGGTATATATTAAAAAGACATGAAAACAGAATATGGAAGAGATAAATGCATTCCAATTTTCATTGTAGCGTTATTCACAATTACTAAGATACTGAAAAAACTTACATATCTGTTAACAGGTTAATGGGTAAGTAAACTTTGTGTATCCAAAAATAAAATATTCAACATTGAGAAAGAAAGAAACCCTGACATTTATGACAACATGAATTGAATTTAGGGATATTGTGCTTTTTAAAATAATTCAGACTCATAAATACAAATACTATATGATCTCATTTATATGTCTAATATAAAAAATTCAAACTGTAGAAGTAGAGGATAATGTGGTATTTTCTAAAGGTGTAGGGGTATGGGGAAGATGTTGGTAAAGGAGACAAACTTTCCAAACTATTGTTTACAGTTCATTTTGTCCTACTACTAAACAAATGCCATTTTAAGCACTTAATGCTCAGTGAATTCTGAAGCATTTTTCTTTGCCTGGCAAGAACATAAACTATTCCTGTCCATTGTTAGTAACAAAGATTTTTCAGCCTCTTCTATCTCTTAGGTTTTTCCCCCAGGCCTTAGGTAATTTTCTCATACCACAAGTTGATCAAGATTTAGTTAAAATCTGTGTGAAGATTATAAATTCAATAGTTGTGAGTTCACTCTCTTATTTTTTATTCAGAGATCCTCCGTATACAAATTCAAACTCAATATGTGCATTCAATATATCTGAATAGCAGTAATAGATATGATTTATTAAGCAATTTTTGGTATAAGATATATAGGATACCACTTACAGGTAATTTAATTTTTAGTCCTAACAATACCATTATAAACTGTCTTAATGCACAATTTCCAGATAAGAAAATTGAAATTGAACTGATTTAGTTCAATTCACAAGGCCCATATAACAAGCAAGTAGTGGGTTTTGGATTCAAACTCTGGGCTTTCTGACTCTTAAGCCTGCTCTCTTGTCTCTTTCTTCTTGATAAAAGAACAAGAAAGCAGTAGTGCAAGTTCAAAGACTGTCTTCATTGTTAGAGTCCAGAAAAAAGTGAAGGAAAATACTCACATTTTCAATTCCAACATGAAGGTTAACCCAAGCGTCCCTTTAGGCAACTTGCCCAGACTCTACTGCTTCTTCTCCTTACCTGGTTCTTTCAGATATTTGGCACCTCTCTCATGGAGCGATGAGTCCACTTTCAACATTTCTCTGGTTCTGAGAGAGAGGGAAAGAAAGAGCATTGAGCTTTAAGTCTTTTATTTAGTTACATTTACTGAATTATTTTTGGAGGAATAAAGCCTGCAAAAGTACACGCAATAAAGGGTTGCTTGGCATTTCAAAATGGTACCATCTATATAAAGATAAGAGCATGCTATTTACAAATCTTTCTTAAGACAAATGTACATGATGTTTCATGGATTATTTTCATCGTAAAGCTGAAATGCTTATACCTTTTTTCTCATCTAGTACTGCACTAGAAGTGACAGAAAAATTATGAATGTGAATCTTGCTCTGACGCTTGTGCATTGTTATGCACAAATAGATAGCAGACTGCTCCCCCATTCTATGATCTTACTGATTTATTTACTGGTTTATGATATATTGTATCTGCCAGGAAGAATCTGTAGTGTGTGTGTGTGTGTGTGTGTGTGTGTGTGTGTGTGTGTGTGTGTGTGCATGCATGTATGAAATAAAAGGAATATAACAGGGTAGATTATGAATATAAGAATAAAAGATCCTTTGGATCTGTAATCACAAGGCAAGGAGAATTAAGGGGCCTTCCATTGTTTTTACAATAAAGTCACTAATAATTATCATCATCTGTAATGGTCATCAAAATGTGTGTCAGACAAGTCATAGGGCCTGATGCCAGCAAATAAACTCATAGATGTGATATATTAATGAATGTCATGGGGAATGTTTAGAATAGAGACCGCTTTAGGGTTATGCTTACCACATTGTATCAGGGTAGATGTTTGAAGGATATATTCAGATATTCCTTACAACTCTGTTATTTATTGATCTTAAGAATTATGTGAGTTAATAAGTAAATCCATTTAGTGCTATGAATCTATGATGCTGCTAGAAATTTTCTGAGCATCACTAAGAAAACAAGTTCGTGGTGTATTTCTAGGCATTCTATTACAATTAATAAAAGAAACAAAATTTTAGAATGGTGATATTTAAAGATCACTACATTCAACAATTCATCTTATAGATGAGAAAACAGACATTCAGAGAAATAAATTGTCATAAAATTTCCCCAGATTTATCTAGTGGTAAACCAGGCAATTAAACCATAGGGATTTAATCCAGTGCTCTATCTATTGCATGTGAAAACATAGCTTGTAGATACAGTGTGAAAAAAAGGACTGGAAATTTACTACTACTTAGATCATCTGTCCGAGGCTGGCTCCGAGCAAAGTTATTGTCTGTTCCGAGGGTGGTGGGGAAGGCGTCGGAGATAGGAGGGAAGGGGAAGGGGAGTGAGAGACAGCACGCACACACAGGGAATGCTCAAGGCCGCTCTGCTTTATTGCCCAGAAAGCGTGTTTTTTATACTTAAAATTAGCAAGCAAGTACATTTGTAACAGACAATAATAGGTTACATCGCTTAAGTGTGTACATTTTAAACATACAGTGATCGATTACTAGTATCAGAAAAAACAGGACATCTAGGAGATAGTTTTACCTGTTTGAAGTATGAAGTCTATAATGTTTAACTTCTTTGAGGTTAAGATGTTTTATGACTGATGTTTGGCCAACTGGAGACTATAGGGGATGCTGAATATTTACTCTGTGAAACCATACTATCTTAACTTCCTTAAAGTAAAGGAAGCAGTAGGACTTTATTTTGAGTGGTGGTCTTTGAGCAGGGACATTTTTACCATTAAGAAGAGCAGTCCTACATTTGTTTAGGTTTAATGGTTAAAAGAAGGGAAGCTACATGCCTGCGGACAATGGTCAATTAACTGGAGACAGGCTGATTGTTTAACTCCTCCGTAGGTAGTCCTGCTTTGATTATCCTAGTTAGTAAATTAAAACTTTTTAGCTTAAAATATACTGGGACAGAGAAAACATATCCTGTTTGAGGAAGGCTTCCTAAAGTAGTTAATCTAAGAAACCATCTTGTGCTGACTCCTCGAAGCAAGTCAGAGAATGTATGGAAGGGAAGTAAATGTTCTTTAGTATTGATCATTAACTCCTAACTGGGCAAGAATGCATTCTTATCAAAGGAGCAGCTCAGCACCTGGGCCCATTCATGGGGCTTTAAACAATGAGGGAAGGACTACATGCATGCAGGCATACTAGAGAAACCCAATCATAGTTCTTACAGAAAAAGGAAAGTTCTTATTATTTTACCTACAAAATGTTATATTTAATTTTCTTATGGGCAGAGATATCGCATCTGACTTCGACCCTGGTTTGCAACCTTGTCCAGCAAATCCTAAGGGAGTCAAGGCGCGGCAATCATCACTATGGTACAACAGCTATTAGCATTGTAGACATTTTATTGCTCCATCAGTACAGTGGATAAGCTAATATCTTCTTCCCAGAAGTCAGATGAATGTTGCTTCATATCTGTAATTTTGAAATGATCATGTGGAAGGCATCCCATATATTTCAAATAACTTACATTTTTATATATTGAGGAGGGATGAAACATAATTTTCAAGAGCAAAACCTGGACTCAGGAAATATCCAAAACCGTGACTTCCTTCCTGTTTTGAATTCCCCCAATTCAATCTCACTTTTGCAACCAAAAAGATATTTTAAAAAGTCAGATTTGCTCAGTTCATGTCCTGTTATAAAATGCTTTAATGCTTTCTCGTTGCCTGTAAGATTAAACTCCTTAACTTGGCTTAAAAGGATTTGCATGCTCTTTCTCCAAGTCTGGTTAGGGGGTATTGGTTCAGTTTAAAATGTCCATTGAGACATTTAGTCAATGAGGAAAAATTCCCTGGGGTTAAATAGCACATACAATTTTGGTTTATAGGATTAATACATTAAAAATAGTGTCATCTCAAGAATTTCTTTGTATAGATCAAATGTGCCAGTGGATATTTTGGACAGAATGAAATATTCTATAAGACCAAAGACACTTTCACCATCTTCTCCATTCCTTTCACATTCTAAACCATGTGACATATTTGTGTTTCTTCAAATATACTGAGCTCTATCTCCAGGACCTTGTCACAGGTTGTGTTCTCCCTAAGTAATTGTTCCTTCCTAATCTCCACCTCCTTCTGATACAGGGCTGGAGGGCACTAAACCAGCCAAGGACACTGCCCAAATTGCTTATCAGTTCTGCACCCACACACACAATTGCAAGACTACGCAGGCTTAGGGAACAATAACAATGGGGTTTGTTTAACAAACCAGGAGAAAACAAAGTTATTGAGGTCAAGAAATGGCCATTTACCTCACTCAAAGAAATGTCATCCTTTAAGTCCCAAATAAGAAACAGCAAAGGCATCGTCTTCCAGCCACTGAGGATGTGGAGCTCATCTTCCAAATAATAGGCCACATGTCCAAAATGGCATCTTCTTGTCTCTGCAGACATACAGCAACCAGACTGTAGGCCAAGTTCCAACTCACGAGGACAGCACAGGACACAACTGGAGATGCTCCCAGAGCTGCTGTGGTGCCCCAACACAGCACCAGGCCAGCAACACTAAAAACAGCAACTACACAGCCAGAAGGCCCAACAGACTGCACTCATGCATTTTAGGAAGGTGTCCACTCTGGGCCTTTGCCTTCTTTCCTTGGCTGTAGCAGTAACAAAACCGGGAGCAGTTTCCATCTCTCTGCTACTTGCAAAGCCTTCAGACGTTTCCTCTTGAAGATTGGCATGGTGGGGGCCAAAGTTGCTGGCCCCAGAAGTCACTGAAGATTCAAAAAATGCTCAATCCGGAACTCTACATCCTGGTGACTCAAAAGCTCCTGGCAGCTGATTCCCAAACTCTCAATCATGGTGCTGCATCTCTCTGGCTGCTGGATCTCCTCCTTTAAATCATGGTGATGGCTTCACGGGTGAACAGGTGATGGGTAACCTATGGGGGACACACAATAATGTAAAAGATATGAATAACAAAAGTAAATAAATAAACTATTTATTAAAAAATAAAAATAAATAAAATGAGTCAGAATGTGAAGGCTAAGTATGCAATTAAAAAAAAAAATCATGGCAGCTGCATCTCCTTCTTCTGCTCCTTCTTCCGTCCCTTTTATTTATCAGAGTCTCCACCCCAAACTGCAATACCTTTTAGCATTTTCCCTAGGGCTATCTATCCTCATCAGTAACCCCCTCCAGGGGGCACCACCTATATATGACTCTGGTCTCAGCCCCTGTTACACTTCTACTAACCATTTTATTAAAAATTGACTCAGTTTTGAAGTCTGGATTAAGAATAGCAAATTGCATTACTTTATAGCACTAGAAAGATTATAATTCAACTGCTTTTTTATTCATGGTTTTCTGATAGTAGACTAGTTTTTCTGAGGATAGTGACCATATCTCTTAAAAACACATCTTAAATAGATTTAGGTGTCAAAAAAGATAACTGTGGGCCAGATAGAGCCCAGAAGCTAAGAAATTTATGTATGTTTGAAAATATTTTAGGTGTGTGGGTGCTGAAAGAGAGAGAAAAGGAGGAAGGTAGGGAAGGTAGAAGGGTGAAGAAGGAAGAGGAGGAGGAAAAGGAGAAGGAGGAGGAACAAGAAGGGGAAGAAGGGGAGGAGGAGCACATCTATATATGGCCCTTTGTAAACTCCCTGAATTAATAATAATTAAACAAATAAAATATTAAGATATTAATTAGATATTGTTGATTCCAATTCTTAACTGTGCAAAAAACATCCTCCATGTATATTTAGAATCTTCTGGTTACAGGGAGAAAGTCACCAGACTTGTGGTATCCACATTCCAAATGTCAGTTCACCTCATTGATTAATAGCAATAATAAAAATCTCTGATGTGAACTGCCAAGTAATAGCAGTTAGTGGCATTAACTAGTTTCATGAGACTGACTCAAAGGAGGTTGCTTTATCTCTGCCAAAACTATGATAAGCTTGGCAGACTACACAAAAAGTAACAGAAAACGGTTTCTGAGAGCAAAATCAACATAATAATTTTGACTCTCTTATGCTTTGTTTCCCAAAATATTTTATACATCAATTGAGAGTCCATATGTGAACGAGAAGAAACAAAGCTTTCATTTTAGTTGGCTGTGCACACTTTACTGGTTTTTTTGTTTTTGTTTTTTTTTTGCAAGAAAAGTGTGGTCTAGGTAGCTTTCAAAGGAGAAAAACAGTTGTGTTTTTTTTTTATTTCTGTTGCTTTTTAATATGTTTTTGGAAGTTGTTATTTAAATAGCTGGCATTGTTAAGGTCTATTATGCATTCAACCACGTGCACATCAATGTTTTTGACCTTAGCAACCATATTTTCCTACTTATCTGCATCAAAATGAAGATATTTACGTGAAGATTTTCACTTCCTGTTTTTTCCTACTTAGCAAGTTTACCGCATGTCTGCTGATTCTCAAAATCATGAATTTGCAGATAAGATGATTAAATAAAATAGACTTTTATTGGTCATATATCAGTTTATTTTAAAAACACCTTGCCCCCAGTGCTTTTTTGCAAAACCTTGTACAGATAAATTAATTTACGTAACTTTTTCATGATAAAGTGTCTTCATAAGTATTAAATAATACAATTTACTTTATATTTATATTTTATTTACCTACATGAATAATACCATCGAAAAACTTTACCTCAGTATTGGAGTACAATTACTGGAATGTATCAGGTTGCTCACTGGGTTGCTTACCTAAAGTCTATCAACTTTGAGGAATGATTTATGGGGTAAAATTATGATCATTAAAACTGATCTTCAGCTATCCAGTTAAAGCTGGGCTGTCAGAAATGGTGGTGGGTGGGATAGTGAGGTAATTAACAACAGGAATGAAATACTCTATGCTGAAAAATCTATTTACTTTTTATAATGGGGATGATTAAAGTATTGTCTGTTGTTTGAACATAATCAACTAATAAGAAAATAAAAGCAGAATTCCTTAGTTGATATGTTTGAGCAAATTTGCAGTTAATTTCTATATGTTACTTATAATATATGGTATATTAATTTAGCTCCAAACAACATTCAAGTCTTCTGACAGATCTTGTACTGGGAAAGTCCCAGAAAATGTAGAATTTATTACTGGTCTAGTTCAGAGAGCACAAATCATAGATTCACCACTCAGAAAATAAGTGTAGATAGTGCTCAGAATATAATAACTAATTTGTTTATAATTTTTATCCATTTACTGAATCATATGGTATTTTGGAACATCTACCACATCCAGGATATTTTAAGAGATATAAAACCAGCATCTTCTCTCAAGGAGTGCGCAGTTTAATTGGGGATAACAACCTGTAAATACTGTAATTGCAAAGAGCATTAAAAATATGAAAAACGGGCTGTGAAAATGCAGACCAGCCAGAAAATAAGCCCATGTTGTAGATTCCTTATAAGGTTCATACTGGCAAATCAAATAGCTCTGATAAAAGGCTAGAAAGGAAACATGTTTAAACTTCAAAAAAGAAACCCATTATTTCCCAAAGAGAAGAATGTTGAGTGCACTCTAAATATTCTTTTTGTTGTTGTTTTGATTTTAACCTTGCTAAGTAATTAGATTAAGGGCAAGAAAGAGCTGGTAGATCTTGGTATCATAAAGTTTAGTTTTTAACTTGAATTCCTCTGATAAATGTTTTATAGACACATTTGTTTCTTAAAATATAGTGAAGTTGTTAGTATTTTATTCTCTTGATATGAATGATAGAGCCATTAATAATAATGATAATAATAGCTACCTTTAATTTAGCTTATGTTAAAATCTCTGATAGAGCCTCCCTGGTGGCGCAGCAGTTAAGTGCTGCGCTGTGGAGCTGTCGGCAGCAGCAAAGCGAGTTCGATGCCCAGTCAGGGAGATTCCCATGTGGCGCAGCAGACCTCTCCTGCCTCGCCCGCTGCTCCCCTCAGCAGTGTATTTCCGTAGATCTGCCTGTTCTGTTCCCCACTCTGTCTCTGGTGAACCCTCTCACTGCACCAGACCTCTGGACTGCACCCCAGCTTGTATGCATAAATAAATAAATCTTTAAAAAAAAATAAAATAAAATAAAGTAAAATAAAATCTCTGATATATTTTTCAATTAAATCCTTCCAATAACTCAGAAGAATATTATTATCATCACTATTTTATATATTATGAAATTAAAACATAGAGATGCTAAGCAAATTCATGGGCAGATAAGTCATGTATTGGATGTATTGGATGGATGGATGAAAAAGCTAGACTGTTGACTGACTCAAAGACTTGTTTTAATCACTATATTTTACACAGATTAAGGCAAAATAAAGCTCAACGTGCTTATATCTGAAGTGCCAATGACAAAGGACATAGGCCCAGAATAATATACCATAATGCAGCCACAGTCACTCATGTTTGTTTAAAATAAAATTCAAATGTTTTACATTGTTTTCTCTGAGATTTTTTACCTCCTGATCTCTAATTGTATAATTTTGCTTTATTATTTACTCAATTTGAGCTTCTGACAAATCAGAAAGTAGTACTTTGAGGATAGAGTGGGAATGCATCATTTAAAACAAATTTAGAATGGATATTGAGGAATAATAATCCAATGGGAGGTATAAAATGTTTGCTGTGAGTTAGGTTATGTGATAGAAAGTCAAAAATGATAGTTCATAAATAGCCAGCTTTTCTCTAGTTCTCAGTAACATGTATATATGTGATGTGTCCTCTCATACATGCTCCTTGATTTACTTTCAAGGGACATCAGGATTTTAGTGCCTTCTTTAGCCATGTGTGAACTTTGATTTTAGGACTGGCCTGTGTGGCACACTATACCCATGTGATCACTTCTGTATTCCCATTTTGCCTGGACTACCTGGAAATTCTCAGAATCCAGAGACCTAGTTTTACATTTTACATTTTACACCAAAGACCAAATTTTAATGTAGTGTCTGTGTTAGTAATCCATTGCTGCTATAAATTACCAAAGATTTAGTGACAACACAATTTGTTATCTTACATTTCTGGAGGTCAGAAATCTGTAATGGGTCTCATGTGACTAAAAGCAAGATGTCAGAATTGTTGCATTCCTTCTGAAGGCACCGGGAGAGTCTGTTAATGCCATTTCCAGATTCTAGAGACTGAATTCCTCAGTTCATGGTGGCATCACTCAGCCACATCTTCTTTCATTGTCACATCTGCTTCTCTGACTCTGGCTCATTTCTCTTTCCTGAGTCGACTCTTGTCCTGACAATCCAGGATAATCTGTCCACCTTGAGAGCTATAATTTAATCACGTCTGCAAAGCCCCTTTTTTCAAGTAAGGCAACAGGTGTTTTAATGATGATGATGAGACCTCTTTGTATCTGTATTCTGTATATCACAACAGCCTTTATTTGGGGTCATGTGTCCCTAAAAATAATGTGGCAAGTTTTTCAAGAATAGCACAGTTTTTCAAAAATAGTAATTTTCAAAATATTCCTAACATTCTTTTCAGTTATAATGGATCCCAAATTATCACACTACTTCTTCCTGTTTCTTTTCTCTTCTTTCTTTGTTTCAAATGTTTGTAATAAAGTCGCTAGATATGAGAAGAGGAGTCAAGTAACACAGTCAGTTATTTTGTTTTTTCATCTCTATGGTGCCTTTTCATTCAACAACGAAAACTGCTTCTGAGCCATCATAATCTAAAGGGAGTACACTATTGTGTGGATCCTACATACATGTCCATATTACATGTGTTTTACATGCAGAACTAACAGTCCCATGAATTACTTGGGTATAACAACCAGCACAGATTTCAGGTCTGGTCTTGATTTCTCCATCCCTTACAGAGTCTATTCAAGATTTCAGGAGAATATTCTCAGTATAACCCTTGAATGTTCACTTTGATTCACAAATGCCTATTCCAGAGGTTTGCACTGAAATTGGTGCTTACTGAGACTCTTGGATATTTCTTTCCTAATCAATTTTATACCAAAATGTCGTAAAAGAAAACGATTGGATTCCATATTCTTGATGATATTCCTGAATTGTACATTATGAAACAAAGCTTAAGCTGGAAGATTTTGAGGGTGGGAATATTCAGAGCAATAAAAACTAAGGTATGAAATAGTGTGCACCTTAGGAAATGACCTGTGCCCACTCCCTATACACTTCTTGCACATTTCTGCACAGAAAGTATGAAGCAAGAAGAGCTCACTTCAGGCTGCTTGGTGCTTCACTTAGTGTTTGCAAAATGTCACTTATTAATAACATGTAAATATGATTTGATGATTATTGAAACAGCGAAGTAGTGAGACTATTTTTATTCTTTAAAAAGATTACAAGAGCACACTTATTTCCATCTTCTTAATTTTAAAATTATGATGAGCATCCATGAATAATGGTTTTCATTTATTTAAAAACAAAAAGTCTATCTAACTTATCTCTGTGAGCTATTATACCAATAAGCCCTTATTAATTGAACACAATGACACCGTATTACTTGTACAGTGATATTTGTCTAGATTAAAGAACCTCTGACTAATTTATTAGGGCCGACCAACAGTCATTTAGTGCCTACTGTGAGTTAGGCATTGGCATACAAACCAGCACTGCATATACAAATAAGACATAGATCCTGTCTTCAAGATGCTAATATCGGGGCCTCCCCGGTGGCGCAGCGGTTAAGCGCTGCGCTGTGGAGCTGTCGGAAGCGGCGACACGAGTTCGACGCCCGGCTGGGGAGAATCCCACATGGTGCGGCAGACCTCTCCTGCCTCGCCTGCTGCTCCCCTCAGCAGTGTATTTCTGATCTGCCTGTTCTGCTCCCCGCGGTCTCTGGTGAACCCTCTCGCCGTCCCACGCCTCTGGCCTTTACCCCAGCTTGTATGTATAAAAAAAAAAAAAAGATGCTAATATCCCACTACATCATTCAAATTCTATTAAAATACTAGTGCAGCATTCCTGACCAATAACACCAATACAGTTAAATCTGATCCCTGTCATAAGACCCTTTGGATCTAGTGTGGAAGGCAGAGAAGTGAGTAAGGAACACAGTGTAGTATGAGGGACGTCTGTGTTAAATGGAGGAACTTTCATTTGGGCACAATCAGTAGGTCTCACAAGAGTGTATGGTGTAGGCCAGAGTGTGTTTGTCATGTCACCCTTGTAGGTCCAGAAACTGGACAGTATCGATGTATTCAGTGGAGATGATCATCCTCTCAAACAAAGAAATGATAAATAAATTCTAGACAGTGAAGAATAATCACTGAAGATGTTCTTTTGCCATAGAATTTACATATTCCCTTTCCAAGTCACTTCCCTTTTCCATTATCAAAAATAATGCCAAAGACTTAGATAGAACTTGTTTAATCTACAGCACAAAATTATGAGACAGTAAATACCATCCTCATTTTACAAACAGAAAAATTGAAATGTGGACTAATTAAGTAATTTGCTTAATTTATAGTCATGAAATTAAAAAAAGGGCTTGAACCCAGTTTGGTTCTAAAGTTGACACATTACTTCTATGCTATCCAGTTTAAAGACTCTTTAGAAGAAACTGATTTTCTTAAATGTTTTCTTTATGTCGGCTGTTAACTCTAATTAAACTGTAACTAAATATTTCAGGAACACATACCATCTCAACTAATGTTTTTTTATTTATTTTTATTTTTATTTTTTTAAAGATTTATTTTTTATTTATACATACAAGTTGGGGTACAGGCCAGAGGCGTGGGGTGGCGAGAGGGTTCACCAGAGACAGAGCGGGGAGCAGAACAGGCAGATCAGAAATACACTGCTGAGGGGAGCAGCGGGCGAGGCAGGAGAGGTCTGCCGCACCATGTGGGACTCTCCCCAGCCAGGCGTCGAACTCGCGTCGCCACTGCCAACAGCTCCACAGGGCAGCGCCCAACCGCTGCGCCACCGGGGAGGCCCTCAATTAATGTTTTTTAAAATAGTCTAAACTTTTAGAGGGATGCCTTATTTCCCTGAGTCTTATATCTAGTGTCTCCTGATATGACTTGGATAAGGAGCAGAATAATAAAGACCTGAGCCAGTATGGTGGAAACAAAATAAAGAAATGTGAATGTTTTAAAACCTTATCAATAGAGAAATGTGAATTGATCTGAATGATCTCATCGTTAACATTCCACTATAGCCTGTAATAAAGTGCCTCCAAGTGATGGTGATAGTAGATATTGATAAGAATTTATTTAATTTTTCTCATTTCAGAATTTGTCTGAAAGCATTCTCAGTGCCATCCTGCTCTAAAAAAGGTTATGATTCCATAAAGAACACCTCCGTTTCCTGGTGCATATAAAGTTTTTGTCTTAATTGCAGAGTTAATGTTATTTCCCGTTGTAGCTATTAGAGTTAATCTCTATGTACAATTTGCTTATTACAGTAAAGCTTGACTATCTGGAGACCAGGCCTCCTAAAACTTCAGGCTTTGGTCCAAATCTGAAGATGACTGGAGAAAACAAGCACACATGGTATCACTTCTACTGTTTCTTTTTTTTTTTTTTTATCATGGAAGCTTTTATCTGTATTTGTTTGAAATAAATGAAAAAAACTGGATGAAATGAAGACACCTCCCCCAGGTTACAGTTCCATGTGGTTAACTGATTAGCTCTTCAAGAGGAAGAAAGTGTTTAGATAAAATGAGGAGGGAAACATGAGAAAGAATAGCGTGTATTATATGAAAAGAAAAAGATGAGCGAGGAAAGAAGAGGGAAGACAGCAGTGGAAATTAATAGCATCTTTTCTATTACTGATGCTGAGAAAAATGAGGGTGAGGAAAAGAGAAAACCTGATTCAGGGGATCCTAGTTGAATACAGTAAAATAGGGGCAGAGGGGCAAGCCAACCCAGATAATATGCAATAGAAAATGTCTAAATGCTGGAAATGACTAAAGGATTAGGAAAAAAAAGCTTGTTTTCCCAGAGTGAGAGGTCAAGATCAAAATTAGTGGGGATATAAGTTTTGAAGCCAAACTAATGCCATTCACAGCAACATGGATGGAACTAGAAGGGATTATGCTCAGTGAAATAAGTCAGAAGGAAAAAGAAAAATATCGGATGGTTTCACTTATAGGAGGAATAAAAGCAAATTGTCATCTAAAATAAAGAAGACAGGAGATATGTGTGCTAGTTTATAGCTCAGCAGCATTTGGGGTTTGATGTGTCAGCACAAGTTTTTGCAATGGTGGGTAAATATATTTAAACAGGTTGGGGATGGATATACCTGCAGTCACAGTGGTGATTACACATTAATGAACTAATTGAAGATTGTAGACAGCAGATATACTCAAACCAAGGTAAGCAGAGCAACAATAAAAAAGCAAAGAAATAGATGGTGATTTACAGTATGTATATCTGAAAACTATATGGTGTTATAAACCAATGTTACTTCAGTTTAAAAGTTTTTAAATTAGAAATGTGATGGCACACATCCTAAGCCCCAAGATCCCATTTTCTAACAGTAAAATATCTATTCTGTGTGTGTGTGTTATCAATATCTGTACATCAACACTACAAAATTCCTGACATCATTGGCATGTTAAAGCAGATTGCCTTAAAAGTTCTATCCCACCATTGAACTGTTGAAACCAGGTGCATAGATGACCCAATGAAGAGTAGGATCACATGAAAAGTGACTATAACTTAAGACAACTGAATTCTTAGCTGTGAAGCATCAGAGACATGTCTGACTTTCTACCAGCTATCCCAAAACATGCCATTACTGTTGGGGGGAAACTCCACAAATAGGTTTTATGGACCCCAGCCCCACCCCAGACCAAAGAGATCCAAAACACCAAGGGCTACAAATCCCATAACGTCATCACTACCGAAGGGAGGATTTCTGGGAACTGAGGGTGGAGTTAGGCAGCAAAGTTTGATGTATAACCAGATATGTGGGTCTTGGGGGTCTCTTGGCTTTTCTCTGGCCTTCAGTGTGCTGTTAGGGTTCCAGCTCAGTGGAACTGGTACACATTCACCAATTTCTCTCTCTCTTTCTCCCTGAGTTATTAATTTCTTCATCTTCCCTTCTTTTGCAAATAAACCCTTTATTAACCTTTTTCTGTGTGCATGTAGTTGAGTCACATTATAAGTCCCTTTTTAAGTGCGCAGGTGAGGACCCACGGTCAGGCTAACCCATTTCATATCGGGGTTGCCCTTTAGCATAACCTGTACTAAGTCCTGTGCTCGATCATAATACCACTTCCTTCTGTACATGCTTAGTTCTTTTGAATTCCCTCCCTTCACACAACCTGATTAAATCCAACTCTTTTCTACTTCCAAGTGTGTATTTGCAGCGCAACGTGGTTGGAGAACACACATAGCCACAAAGTATTAAATCCGTGATTACAAACCTCAAGTGAGCCCTAAATACCCTGTCATAACAATATTACACTTCCCTATTTTAATTATTTTTTCATTCTTCCTAAATGATAGTGATCGAATTCAAGCCATGGACCTGCAGCCTCTTCAAGCACCTTGAACCCTGTTAGAAATGCTGAATCTTAGGCCTTATGCCAGACCTATGGAATTTAATTCTGCATTTTAATCTGATCTCCAGGTCATTCTCATGCTCATTAAAGTCTGAGAAGCACTAATCTTCTCACCTCTCTCTTACTTTTCTGGCTCCTGGCTATTCCTAAAACATAACCAAATATGCCCCTGCTTTAATGTGTTTGCACTGGTTATTCAGTAAATATTTGAGAAGCAAAGGACAAACAATCTGGAAAAGAAATACTGAACCTAAGCCTAAGCTTTAGGCCTATTGTTGTGGCTGTGGCTAATTTCATTTAGTTGAAGTATGCTCAATTTTATAAGGGACTACTAGGTAAAACCACCATTTCCAAGCTTAGCTGTCTTTTAGTCCAAGATTTTTTTTAAGATTTATTTATTTTTGTTATGCATAGAAGAAATGGAGTGTAGGCCAGCGATACAAGGGGTGAGAGGATTCACCAGAGAACAGAGTGGGGAGCAGAACAGATGGATCTACTGAAATACACTGCTGAGGGGAGCAGCAGGCGAGGCAGGAGAGGTCTGCTGCGCCATGTGGGTTAGCTCGCTGCCCAGAGTTGGAACTCAGGCCACAGAGGTGATAGCACTGAGACTTAATCTCTAGGGTACCAGGGAGATCCTTAGTCCAAGTGTTTTTTTTTTTTTTAAGAAGTTTTCTTATATAGAAAGGTATACAGAGGGGTATACTTCTCTGGTTTCATTTTCCTTTCATTCCCTCCTTTCCTGAGCTCCTAGGATGCCATGATCAAAATGTGGCTCTGTGTTTTCAACCTCTTCTTGGATTATTCTGCCAACTTTTTTTTTCCTAACTGAAAGTTGATTCTCCCCTGAAGACAACACAGGTTCTGCAGACCTCTTACTGGGAAGATGTTTATACACTCATAACCTACTCACCTCAGCCGGTAGTGGTGTCCTCCTTACTCCCATTAGCTGCTTTCAGACATTAGATGCTTCTCCATTCTGCCCAACTCCATGCTTCTGTGGCATCTCACTTTCTCTCCCCTGCATGGAGGTCATTAGCCTCCTGATTACTCCTTCTCACTCTTTAATGACTGTGGCAAGGTTCACTGTGCAAGACACTTCATCGCTCCAGACGCCATGACCTCTAGATCCTCCCTGATGTTCTCCACCTCATTCACCCACTTTCCCTGGTCATAACCGTGATTATATTTCCCCTTGCTGCTCCATTTGTAAAGTCACTGATTCAAACATCTCACTCTCTGATGGCATCTTCTTAATTTCAAATTATCGGTTCATCTACTTCCACTCTAAGTTTTCTGGCTGCATCAGGCTTTATTGGCAATGGTTCTGTCTACTTTCCTCCTGTCAGTCACCTTCTATTGCTGATTGTCTATGTTCAGTGTAGATAGAGTTCACAGTCCACAATTTGAATCACCTTTTTGCCAATATCCTGAATCCCTCTTGTCACTTACCTGGACAATCTGAAAACCTGAATACACCCAACTAAACAACTTATTTTCTAGTTTCTTGAACACTGCTTGAGAAAACTCTGCAGTCAATGATTTTACTCACTCTGAATTCAGTTTATCACAAACTGATTACTCAGCACCATCCAGGAATTCTACTGTGTTTTATAGTCAGATCACTTCTCATTCCCCTCAGTGATTTCTAAATCCTTCTTTTCTTACCTTTACCTGGACTTGATGTTGCCTGTGAATGCACCAAAACGAATAATAATAATAACAGCGATAAGGTGCAAGCTTAGCTTTCTTGAGAAAGCTTCTGTGACTCCCTGAGCTGCTTTCCCTTCCCCTTCCCCAGATGACATCATCTAGTGTTCTCATATGATTTCAAATCACCTTTGTTCTCTTTCTCTCTTCCCAAACATATAATTTATTTCACCAAATGTGTAATTTTATTTTTATCAATGCCTATACTGAGCTCTCTGAGGTTGGTACTGTATCGATGTTGCCTATTGCTATGTCACTAGACCTGGCACAGCATTTGGCACATAAGATACTCAGTGAATGAATAGATAAGTGACCTTTATTATTTATTATAGTTAGGATAGTAGTCATTCTATGTCAGCAGCAGTGCTACGTGCTTTGTGTATATTACTTCCCAACAAGCCTATCAGGTAGACATCATTGCTCCTGTGTTACGAAGAGTCAAAGGCCTTGCAAGTTAAGTCATGTGTACATGTATTGAGGTGGAGGTGGTGCATAGAGCCATTTGCTTCTCAGTATGTTGCCTGAGGTTTTCTATTGGTCACGGACATACGGAAATAAAAGACACTGCTTCACTCCTTAAGAAGCTCAGAATGGTGGAGAAGTCCAACCATATCATAGTGGCATGGGGTAAGTGGTAAGACACAGTGAAAGAAAACTTAAGGGGGCACACATGTGGAGTACCCCGCACAATTTGAGGAACTAAGAGTAATAACCGAAGGAGGAATCTTGTTCAGGCAACACGTCCATTGCTTTGGTGACAAGCTAAGCCATGACACATTATTGTAAACTTCTCTTCCTCATAATATGCTCTGTGCACAACATCATTAAGCATCATTAAGCTTGGTATCTCAGAGAATTAATTCTACATCAACAATTACATAGGAAAAAAATAGCTTAACCACAAAGAATGTGCTAATTTTAAAACAGAGAAAAAACAAAACAAGGAAAGAAATCTTTACACATTCTTAAAATAGCAGCAGTGGAAAATAGACAGTGGTCATGAGGGACAGTGAAGCAGAGGAGGAGTAAAAGAACTTACTCGCCCTAGAAGTAAGATAGAACTGATACTAACCCCAGTCCTACACCTTCCTCATTGTGTGACCTCTTTAGGATCTCTAAGTATTATTTTGAAAAATGGCAACAATAACAAATGTTTAATAGTAACACCAACCTCACAGAGTCATTGTGAGGATTAAATGATATGTTAGCATGTACTTACCAAGTATTTAATAAATGGCAGTTGTTATTAATCTCTGAAATGTATATTTGCTCAATGCAGATAGTCCTTATTATTTTTTTCCCCCATGGGTCTCTATCAGAAATGCAGAGAAAACTTTATCTTTAAAAAATTCTGAGTCAATGTAGGCTTAGGGTGGAGAACAGACAGTTGTAATTTTTAGAAAATACTCTGCATCTGATTCTGACGCACCGTCAAGAAAGAGCTATTAATGCAGCCTGCATGTGTATGATGATTTTCCACTTCACTAACCACAAGGAACACCTGCTTGGTACCTTGGAAATGCAGTTCCCAGAAATTCCACAGCACCTGTGATCAGTGTACCTGGAGAGGGACCCAGGAAGGATTTGATGAAGAGGAATCCAGACCATACTATGAAATGCACTCTCTATTATCTGTCAACGAATTTGAAGGTCTAAATCAGACTCACTGGAAGGGTAAACTGTTTTACTGAACACATGTTAACTAAACCTTGTGGTTTTGAATGGATACTTTAGTGATTCAGACACATAACTCAGAAAGCCACATTTTGTTTCTCCAAATCATCCAGAAAAGTGTGACTCTAAGACTTTGCGGCATTTTCTTTATTCACAGAAATAACTTTTGCCTATAGCTGACAGAACCCAAGTTCAAACAACAAAGTGGTCTAACCAGGGTAAATGAGGCTAGGTACAAGAGCCGGTCTTGCAAGCAATCTGGATTCCATGTCTTTTGTGTACAGAGGATGTCTTTGTAAGGCAGGCCTCAACCTGGAAGTTCCAAAAAGCCTTTGTTGAACAGAAATGGACCGAATTGCTCTCTTCTTGCCAGATAGCTTAATAAGCTGGCTTCCAGGAGAAACAGCACAGATTACAGGACCCTAGGAAGAGTGAGAAGGTACAGAGCATAGAGTATGCAAGGCAGAAAGGCCATCTCCAGGCAATAAGTGCCTGAGGCTGGCATTTTTTAGAGCTTTAAGAAGAGTAAATCTCTGTAAATCTCACAATTGTACATATAATACATTAGCTACAGATTCTGTAAAGATACTGATAGAAACCCCAGAGGCTCTGAATAAAAGACAGCTCTTCCCAGGAGTTTGAGAATTCTCTAATATTGAAATTAATAATCTCTGTTTTGATCTCATATGGAACAAAAGTGTGGGATGCAGAAGAGGTCAGCAGATGGCAGCACTAGATGATGAGGAAGAGACCCTATGACAGACTTTTAACTATCCACCTTGTCACTCTTCCTGTCTCCTCTGCCCTGCAAAAAAATTTCAAGGAGCGTGCTCATGTACAATGTAATTATTTATAGTGCTTTTTTAAATATAAATTCATATGTTGATAGTAATTTAAATCTTGTGTATGTTTCTTTTATAGTCCCTGTATTGTTAGCCTACACAAGACCTTTTGTTTCTTCATATATTTCCACATAGACAGTTTTCTTAAAAAGGTTATTGAAGAATCATACTATAGATACTGCATTTTGTAGGCATAATAGAACTGCTAAGCAGTTTTGTAATACTGACTAAAATAGTCTGTACATATTTTGAGAGGAAACTGCTTCAAATTTTCCTAAGATTATTGGTAGTTGTTTGAAAATATCATTAGAACTTTCAATTATGACGGTATTTTAAAGAGTCTCAGAGATTGTTCATGCAAAAGTTGAAGCTTCCTATGTTGATGGCAAGGGTGGCGATGTAAAGGAAAAACATGAATCATTTAATTAAATGTCCGTCAAAAAGGAAAATGACTAAGAAGTCAAGAAGTACCCTACTCACAAGAAGAGTGCTACCAAATATTACATTTCAAATGAGGAAAGCTTTTGCATTCACGAGAAAAAGTAATATATCTGGAGGCAACAGTGAGCTAACAGTTAGCTAAAGTGCCTTCTGCACTTTAAGATGACAGAAGTGGGGTGTATGTGTGTGAACAGCCAGTACTTGACAGGTCTCCAGAGGTAGCTAAAACTAAACGATTTAGTTTTTAGTTAGTGCAGAAAAACTGAGGAAACATTGAGTGAAAAAGATGTAGGTAAATATATTTACCACCGAAGTAAGATTCCAGAGAGCCCTAAGACAAATTGAAAGGAAAATCAACTTGAAAAAAAAGTCAAATCACAGAGTTACATGAGGATAATAAAATTGACAAAGTAGCTCCCTATAGTCTCACATTTGCCCAGTGACCACGGTATAGATGGTAAGTGATGTCATCATGCTGCTAAGCCTCTGAGGCTGCCATCTTAGAATGATGAGTGAGACTGTTAGATTCAGCACACAGCGTGTTTCTGAATTCTGCTCTTTAGATTTGTTGTGGCATCGTTTTGTTTTGATTTTTACGGTGAATTCTCCCTAGGCAATAGTAGCAAATACTTGGCTTTTGATGCTTTTAACCTCCAAATGTATGCCAATTGCTCAATACTCTGCATAAGCAAGTGAGGGCATTTAATTTCTTTGGGCAAAAGTAGCCATTCATTGTAGTTCTTTATGGATAGTTGTGGAGTATTGGTTGATCCTGAATTCTTACCTCACTACTTCACTTAATGCCTAAACAATCAAGCAATTTAAATATAACCCATCGTGAATGATGAGGTTAAAATAAAAATTTCAGCAGAAGAGGTATCAAAAGGAAAAAAGGGCACTGAAGAGTTAACCACTTGTACCTGAAGTTCTGCTCAAACTCAGACCCTGGGGGCATAGAGAGGAAAGTGTGCCCTTTGCTATGTTAGCAGTTGTGTAAAGCCTTTTCAGAGGTGATACAAATGTTGATGGTTCAGGAATACACTTTTCTTAAAGCACTCTAACAAATTTTTCAAATAACAAGGAATATTTTATTTTTATACTCATCACAGAACAGAAATTTGGATAACTATGCAGGCCGACAAGGGAGTATAAGGTCACTGACATTAGATTTACTGATTTTTTTAATACCAGTAGTAAAAGCCCAAGGGATTATACAGAAACTGGGAAGGAGATTTTCTGAAGAGTAAGAACAGATCATTTGGCAAAATCTATATGATCTTTTATTTGATAGCTAAATTTAATTTATACTGCTCAGGAAGTCATGCAGCTTTGCACATTAATATACCTTTCTTATATTATTATATTTCTCACATTATTATGTATTTTAAAAATAGAAAAATCTAAAATCTCACACTGAAGTAGAAAATACAAAAGACATAATGCCATCAGGCATAATCTGGATCATCTACTTCCCAGATGCAGCAGGTTCTCACTCCCTCTAGAAGTGATGTTCTTTGTTCTTCTTCCAGTGAATCAAGGCCTTTGCTCTACAGGATCAAGGGTCTTGGTGGGGCTTCTTGCTTTTCTGACAGAACCTTTTTCCTCTTCCAGTTCTACTCCACTGAGAGAAGTTTTCACCATTTTCAAAGCTCTCGACAATCTTTTCTCAGCCCTCATTGGAAGTCTGGAAAGAAGAGACAACAGTTACTAGTTGTAGATTCTGCTTTTGTCTAAAGCTCTTAGGGTTTGCTTTCTTACAAATTGCCTGTAGCAACTTGTGAACATTTTTTAAAATTCTGTTTATTGAGGTAACATTGGTTTCAACAATCCTTATGTTTTAGGGGGAATAGGTTCACACCTCAAAATGTATGTTATCACACCACACTTACCACCAAAGCCCCAATAATCCTTCACCTCCACTGGGCCCGCCTCCCACCTTTGCTCACATTCCCATCTTCCCCTTCTGGTAGCCTCAGCTCTGCAGTCAGATTTCAAGGGTTTGTTTTATTTTGCTTTTGTCTGTTGTTTTGTTTTTCATATTCCATTTTATATTCCATTGGATGAATGAAACCATCCAGTATCTGTCATTGTCCTTCTGATTTGTTTTTCCTAGCTAATCCCCTCAAGTCTACTCATGTTATTGCAAATGGTAACATTTCATCTTTTTTGTTAATAGCTGAATAGTATTCCATTGTGTGTATATACCACATCCTTCTTATCTGCTCATCTGTCATTGGGCACTTAGGTTGTTTCTACTGCTTGGTTATCATAAACAGTGCCACAATGAACACAGGAGTTCATATATCATTTTGAATTAGTATTTCTGTATTCTGCAGATAGATATTTAGGAAAGGATTTGCTGGATTATATGGCATATTTATTTTTAATGTTTTGAGAGACTCCATAGAGGTTTTACTCCATAGTGGCTAGAAGAGTCTGCATTTCCACCCACAGTGTGGAAGGGTTACTTTTTCTCTACACCCTTGCCAACATTTGTTTCTGGTCTTTTAATGTGGGCCATTCTCACTTGTATGAGGTGATACCTAATTGTTATTTTAACTGCATTATTCCCTGATAATAAGTGATAATGAGCACTTCTTCGTGCACATTGAAACATCTGTATATCTCTTATGAAGAAATGTCTTGTCTACCTATTTTTTTTAATGGGTTATCTGTTTTCTTGTTGTTGCCCTGTATGAATTCTGTGTAGATCTTGGATATACATCTTGTTGGATGTGTGGTGTTTTTTCTTAATGATATTCTTTTGCTATGGAAAAGGGTTTTTTTTGTTTGTTTGTTTGTTTTTCATTTAATGCAATCTCATTTATTTACTTAGGCTCTTATTCCCTTATTTTTGTAATCAAATTGCTGAAGATATCACTTTGTCAATGTCTCAGAGTGTTTTGCAATCAACATTTTAGATTGTTTTTGCTGTTTTCTTTCATGTATTTTATTCTTTCAGGTCTTACATCCAAGTCCTTAATCCATTTGGAATTAATTTTTTGTGTATGGTATGAGAAAGTGGTCTAGTTCAATTCTATTGAATGTGGTTGTTCAAGATTCCCAGCACCATTCGTTCAGGAGACTTTCTTTTTTTCATTGTATGCTATTGGCTCCTTTGTTGTAAAGTAAATGTCCAAATAAGTATAGGCATATTCCTGGTTCTTGAATTTTATTCCATTAATCTGTGTGTCCAGTTTTATTTCAATACCATACTGTTGTTAATACTATTGCTTTTGTCATATAATTTGAGGTCAGGAATCATATCTCCATACTTGTTTACTGTCAGAATTGCTTTGGCCTTTTGAGGTCTTTTGTAGTTCCATACACATTTCAATAAAATTTGCTCTATTTCCTTGAAGAAAAATTGGAATTTTGATAATTATTGCACTGAGTCTGTATCACTTTGGGTAAGATCATCATTTTAATAATGTTAATTATTCTTATCTAAGAAGAGAATATCTTTCCAATTGCTTGTGTTTTATTTCTTTAACAATGCCTTATAATTTTTATCATAGATAGATCTTTCACCTCTTTTGTGACCTAATTTCTTTGTGACAATTCTTTAAGATAATGATTATAAATGGGATTGTTTTCTTGATTTCTTTCTCTTCTAGTTTGTTGTTTGCAAATAAGAATGAAACAGACGCAACTGCCCAGTTGGTTTTTCTACTTAGCTCTCAGTCTTAAAATTTCAACATATACAAATAAAATGAATTATTTTCTCTCGCAAACTGCTGTTTCTTCAGAAATCTTTTTAACAGTAATTCTTACACTCGGGCCTCCCTGGTGGCACAATGGGATAAGTCGCAGCACTATGAAGCTTTCTGCAGCCACTGCAGCAGGAGGAGTTCAATCCCTGGCCAGGGAGCTTCCCACAAGGTGCAGCAAACCTCTCCTGTCTCGCCCTGCTGCTCCCCTCAGAAGTGTTTTTCAGTCAATCTGCCTGTTCTGCTCCCTACCAAATCAACCATAAACACCAGACAATGTCTATCTACCTAGGGAAAGGTATGTTTGTGAACTATTTAATGTGCAAGATACCCTATGTGCCAGACATGCTAACAAATGTTTTAAATGTAAAAGAAAAGTTCTATAAACCACTTTTCATCTAGGAAAGAGGAGAAATGTATAAAAAATACTATGAGTCAAATAGTGATGACTGCAAGAAGAACATTACAGGTAGTGTCAGAGGAGTTAGAAGACAAAATGCTACCTCCACCTTGGTGGAGAAGGCAGGAGATTTATGGAAGAAGGGATATCTGAGCTGAACTCTATAGCTGTGGGCTTCAAAGTACTGAGTTGGAAAAGATAAAGGGAAGAAAATGTGTGGAAAGGGAGTGCTCCAAGAGGAGAAAACAGATTGAAGTAAATATGACCTGTAGGGTGCAAGTACCTAAATCATTGAATCTGGCTGTAAAGCATGGTGTTTGCAGGAGTTTTAGTAGGAAATAAGCTTAAAAAATAAATGCTTAACACAGTTTATGCATTGTTTCCACATTCTCTACCTTTCTGTACACTGCATTTGATCAGGAATATATAGAGATAGAGAGAGCCATATTTAAAATTCTTTGCCAATTGAAGATGATCCCTCTGGCCACTGTAGAAATGAACTGTGACCCAGGATGATGAACTGGTTCTTCAGTGCACATTACTCATTGCGTCTATCATCACACTTTACCTGCTTCCTCCCTCCACCGGCAATCTTTACAGGAGACTATTTAATTGAATCATTCTATACTTCATAATACCTGCCTGTACCTACAGGAGCAAATAGCTAGCACTTTCTACTGATCAAAATGTTTTAGTTAGCTCCTAAGTGTTCCTACATAGATGCGTGAAATCTTAGCATGTAAGAATATGCATTTAAGGTAAAATCTGAAGGGTTTCTTTTCATGACTACAATGCAAATATCCAGTTCTTTGAATACATTTTCCATTGTGAGAGCAACAGAATAAATATGAACTTGCTACTTCAGATTTGCAATCCAATTCATGCCTTTAAATGTTTTAATTATTATTTGTAAATATCAAATGTATTGCTTTTATTTCTCTGAAATAGATAAATGAGAAAGAAATATGAGAGGGCAATTATCTTCAATTTGAATCCTAAGATACTTAAATCATCTCTTGTTTCCTTTGCATTAAATATTTATATTGATTTTCTAATACTGTAAGGGGCACATAACACCTCTATTTATATATAAATGACTGGAAGAATACTTTATACTTTTGGCTGAAGTAGATTATTAAGAAACAGGCACTCAATATTATATGAGGAAGTATTTTGTTTCTTTAATATAGCCCATAAATTATAACTGAGCATATTTAAATCAAAACACAGTTATTGACTGCAAACAGGAAAATTTACTCTCAACTAATCTTTGTCATTTTTAACTTAAGCCATTCTTTAAAAAAAAAAAAAAGTCATTTCCTGCATCGTTTCATTGGGTTCTTACCCCCATTTATCCATTTTTTTCTTAATTTAGTATATCCCATTTCATATTTCTTTTCTTTAAATATGCTCACTTCTCCTCTAACTTAAACCAAATCTATCCTTCACCCCAATACTTCTTTTTTTCCATTTAAAAGCCTAGTATTCCTATATGGATGATCAAATTTATATATGCTTTATCTGTTTGTTCATTTATGTCTATTCATTCATTTTTCTTCTAATCATTCGAAAATATATACTGTTTTCTGATCACTTTTAAGAGCCAAGTGAAATAATTTCTTCTTGCCAAAGATTTTTCTGAAGTTCATTTCCCCCTCTCCTCAAATATCCTTGATCTTTTCCTTCACTGAATTCCCACTGTTCTCTTTATTTACTGGTATTGATTTGTTTCATATTTTGGTCATTTGAGTGTGCTTTTTCTCTAACCTGCAAATTAAGAGCTCTTTGAAGGTAATGGCTCTGCCCTGTGTATCTTGATGTATCCTGACTATCTAATGTATTAGACAATTCCCTTCAACGTACATTCTTTAGCACCTAATATAGACAGTGCATTAGTTTTTAGAATTTGTATTTCACCATGCAGTATTAGAGAATACAAATTCAGCAAAATTATGTGATATAGTTTTGTAGCATCTTATCTAGTTTTACTATATAGGAGGAACTGGAAAGAAATTAATGGGACAAAAACTGAAAACAGCATATAGTAAACCATTGTCATGGTTGGAGTATGCATTTATTCAGAAAGCTTTTTCATCTCCTTTTTCTGACAACCCTCTTTTTCCTAGTCTTTTCCTGCCTCAGACTCTACTGTAAGTGATAAGTCTTGGCAGGCCCTCTTACCTGTTGTTGGTGTGTATCATATGTCCTGGGCTTGGTAAAGCAAATTAACTCCATCCCTAGTTACAGAAAAGAGTATGTGTGATCCAGGCAAGGCCATTTAAGTCCTCCATAGGATTTCTTTTCTGGCAATAACAAGGTAATTTTCTCTGGGGATGACATATTGAAAGGACTTATCTGAAGATGCTGACAGGCATCGTGCCCCAGATTTGAAGAGAGATGCTGGAAAATAAAGCTGAGGTAAGCCAAGGAATGAAGAAAGAAAGAGAAAAACTTAATGACTTCTGTTAAGCCTCTAAATACAGTCATGGTGAGCATGAAATACACCCTTGAACTTCTTAGTTATGTAACCCCCCAAAAATGTTTTTGCTTTTTGAGAGGTTGCTTGTTTTACTTAATTAGACTTTAGTTGAGCTCCTGTCAGTTTTATTCGACAGAGAGTGGATGATGTTGAAAGATACTCTGTATTTTTACTATGAAAATAAATATCATTGAGGGTAATGAGAAAAGAATTAGGTAATCAAAGTTGCATTAGATTTCTATTCATTCATTCTCTGATTAGGCTTCTTAACTTCAAAGGTCTTCCTCTTTTCTTCTACTCAAATCTTCTTTGTTGCTAGATTCAACAATTCTTTCTTAGTTCATATTTTCCTTGACTTCATTACAGTGTAATGACAGAAATAATTTATTCTTTCAATATAATCTAGGGCTATTAAGAATGTACTTTGTTTCAGATCTCATCTTTCTCGTAGTTTTGTTGTGTGATCTTGCGCAACTCACCTAAACACGGGGCTTAAGTTTCTGTAACTATAAAAATGGTCTTAGTAAAACTACCTCATAGTTAGTTGTGAGGATTAAGAAAGAGAATAAGTGGTGAGTGATTGACAGAGAGTGTTCATTGTGGGGTAGTTATCTGCTACGAAGAGTAAAAAGAGTAATTTCTCACTCTATCCCAATGGGCAAACACTGAAAAAGAATTTCAAGTTAATGCTTTCATATCTTATTTTTATATTTATGTGCAAAATTTTTAGCTTTATCTTTTATTAATAATTCCTCAAATAATTAGTTTCTTCATTTGAAATAGTTTCAATGTATCCCTTCCTTTTCATTGTAATTACTACCATATAAGATTTAACCTGATGATCTGGACAGGTTTTTTAGTCTTTCACTTCCTCTTTTGGTCTATCATACATTCTGCTGCTAGATAATCTTTCTAAAGCATGGATCATTTTTCATAAATAAGAACTTCCATTTCTTTTTCCTACTGCCAACTGCATTGAGTCCAATTTCCTTGGCTTCAGTATGGAAAATCTTCCATAAGGTTTCGCATTAGCTTTTCAACTACATATCGTTTCTTTATTCTTATTTAGGTCTACTTGGGAATAATTTGCATACAGCAAGTTTCATCCACTTAAAATGAATAGTTTGATGAATTTTGGCAATTGTGTATAGACTTAAAAAACACTACTATGATTAAGATAAGGAATATTTCTAATAGTTTCAAAAGTTCTCTCCTGACTCAATTATATCGATTGGCTAACCAACCCTGGCCCTGGGCAACCACTGATCTTCATTCCATTAGAAAGATTTTGCATTTTGTAGGATTTCATAACAATTAAATCATAATGCAAGTTGTGTTTTGTTTTGGACTTTTTCACTTAGTATGTTTTGAAATTTGTTATGCTCTTTTTTTGTTGCTGAGTAGAATCCCAAATATATATGTAATATATTTTGTTTGAACATTTGCCAGCTAATAAACATTTAGCATGTTTTCAGTTTGGGACAGTTATGAGAAATTGTCATGAAAATGTTGGGGTTCAGGTGATGAGGTTCAGTGTGCGTGTTTTTAGAGTCTCTCTGAGAAGGAATTCAACAGGTGTTACCAATCATCAGCACACATCAAGTTTATTGAGGAGAGGAAAACAATGAAAACAAGATGCCTGCAGACAAAGGTGGGCGGTCTTGAATAAGAATTGCATTTTGCCAGGGCAAGGAGTGTTCTTTTATAATGTTCTTTGATGGAATTATTGTGGAAATTGTCTTCTTATGGTCAGATTAAGTTAGTCTTCTAAAGCTGATAATCCTGTCTACCCCCATCTCTGGCTGATAATCTTTTCTAACTCCACCTTAGAGTCCTAGAAACTTCCATAGCTGATTTAGTTAAGATTTATTAATAGTCCCTGCCCACTGCTGGTGTTTGCCCTTGTGAGACCTTCCATCCTATATTTTTCTACTCTAAGTTTCCATTAAAAATATGCTGCAAATCTTAGTGTAGACCTATAAATTTAGTTCTTATGGTAAATATTTACGTGTGGGAGTGTTGGGTTCTATGGCAAGTGTATGTTTATTGTTATAGGAAAATGGTAAATTATTTTCCAAAGTGGTTGTGTAACAAGGTGGTCCCAGGGAAAGGGGAGGTTCCTGTTTCTCTGTCCAACCCAAGGAAAGGTGGAGATGAGCAGGGAGGAGGAGAAGCTGGAGAGGAGATTGGGGGAAGGAAGACAGATGGAGAGCAAGAAGGAGACCTGAGGAGGCACATGGAGCAGAGAGACATGTGAAGAAGCCCACTTGCTTCTCAGTCTTGGACTTGTACCAGGGACTTGGGAGACAAGGAGACACTAAAACAGACACGGGTGAGACCATCGGGTGGTTAATAATGGCAGCATTAATCATGATTTTAATTTTACTCTTTTCCTTCCAGACTTGTCTGGTTGTTTCTGACCCTTTTTTATGGGTCCCCAGCAGAAGATGCACTAGACTGGTAGCAAACTTTTGGGCCTCAGCGGTCCTGCTTTGGGCCAGCGCTGCTTGGCTGGGCATTTACCCATGAGGGGATGGGTTAATTTGGGTGCTTGTTTTAAAAACTTTATTCTTTTTCTTGTATTTGTCGGACATTAGTTGTATTAAAATTCCTTTTCATTAAAGTTCTTACTTACTAGAGGATATTTTGTCGTGATGCAGCATATGGCAGAATCTATTTAGACTGAGCAGTTTTAGGGGTTCTGGGGTACCCCCATCTTGCCTGTAACAGATCCACTGTTTTACATATGCCAGCAATATATGAAAGTTCCAGCGACCCTTTGTTCTTCAAAAATTGATGGTAACTTTCTGTTGTTCTCATTCTGGGACTCAATGTGCTCATTGCTCCCTAAGCTGAATATGATGACATCAGAGTTTGAGACACCCCCAGAAAAATTTATTTGATATTAATTGGCAAGGAAATAAAGTCCAATATACTTCCCTGATTAAAAAAGATTTTAAAAGGGATTGGAGGTGGAAAAAAGGAGCTAAATATTGCCTAAGGAGTGGGTTAAAGGCAAGGAAATGTGGACTTGGCTGAAGTTCATTGGTAAGTTACAGGCAGTTAATAAAGAAGTCTGAAAAAGCTTCTGTTTGGATAGCAGGAACTCTAGATTTCTGTTGGTAGACCCCTTGCCTCTGGGCAGCCCCCTCTTTGGCATTTTGCCTCTTCCAACAGAAATTGGCCTTGGAGCTCAGTTGAAGCTTACATAAACTTCCAGGCTCTTCTGTGTTTGTAAAAGAAAGTCTCAGAGAAAAGTAGAGGTACAGTGTTTTTTCTCTTTTGTGTTTTTTGTTCGGAAAGCAGTTTAACCATTTAGCATCGGGTACAGGTCTGGTTTATGTTTCCTGTTTAGCTTCTTTGTATTTTCTCTGTTTTGCACAGTGGATAATATCTATTGTTTTACCTTCAAGCAGGTCATCCAGTGAATTTTTTTATTTTATATGCAGTATTTTTCAGGTCTAGAATGTCCGTTAGTCTTATCATTTATATTTCTGTTTAAATTTCCTACTGTTTAATTCATTACATATATATATATATATATGTATGTATGTATGTATATATATATATATGTGTGTATATGTATATGTGTGTGTGTGTGTGTGTGTGTGTGTGTGTGTGTGTGTGTGTATATCTTTTTACTTCATTGAGAATAGTTATAATGACTGTTTTAAAATCCTGGTCAACTAATTTCAACATATAATCTCTGAGTTGGTCCCAACTGATTTTCTTTTTTCTTGAAAACATAACTTATTTTCCAAAATTTTTAATGTATCACATAATATTGGATTCTATCTTGAGTTTTATGAGTGCAGTTACAGAGACTCTGAATTCTATTGTTTTTCCTCCAAATAATATTACTTATTTTATGTGAGCAGAAGTTTATCTTGCTTGGGTTCTAGCTGCAAATTGAGCAATGACTCCAGTGATAAATCAGATCTTTTTTTTTTTTTTTTAACTGAATTGTATAACCTCTCCTAAGTGGCTGAAGGGTCAACAATAGAAATGAACATTCAACATTTCCTTAGCCTCTCTATGCTTATTTTATTTTTCCTGAGATTTTTCCTTTTTTCCAGTTTACCCTGGATTTAGTCTTTTGATTCCCTAAACCAAGTAATCACTGAAAGTTTTCCAACCCTTCTGACCACTCTTACCTCTAGCCTAACTGCTGCAAAAATAAATCATTCTGCACATCTCCCCTTTTTCTGTGTGTGGATTCCCTACAACAATTGCCTCCTTCTGTTTACTCCAAAATGCCTCCATGTAGCTGGTTTTTGGTATTATGTTCAGAGTTTATTATCTTAAAGAAATCCAGTCTGAAAGGACTCTATTCACAAATTACCAGAAGCCATTCTTTCATATTTCTTAAAAATACCAGTGTCCATCTAGATGATTAATTTAGTGGGGACTTTAATCCTTGATGCCATATATTTAAGTCAAACTGATACTGATCCTATAAGAGTAAGAAGAAATTCAGTACTTGGTTGCACTTTTCCTTGCTACAGCAGCATGGCACCTCTCTCTCTCTCTCTCTCTCTCACACACACACACACACACACACACACACACACACACACACACACACATCTAGGTTTGCTAGAATTTTAGACAATTCTTAACATTAACAATTGTTAACATTGATAGTAACATCTTTTTAATTAAGAGTATAGAATACCTAAATTTTAGACATTTACCAATATTTTCCAGCTTAAATAGTTTTCTCTTGAACACATATTAAATACTTTAACCAACGAATATTTGAAAGTCAGATTTTCATACCTGCTCATTCCTTTTAAGTTCAGGAGGATAGTATGTGACAGTGGTAAGCTAATTGAACTTGGAGTGAAAGGACATAGTTTCAAGTTTGAACTATTCTGCCATGGATTTAGTAATGACACTTGAGTCTTAGTTTCTTCTTTTGTGAAACAGGTACAATAAAAAACCCTTACATCATTGACAGGGCCATTCATCCACCTCAAAACTCTCTTTTTTTTAAAGATTTACTTTTTATTTATTTATGTATACAAGAACTGGGGTATAGGCCAGAAGATTTGAGGGGTGAGAGGATTCACCAGAGACAGAATGGGGAGCAGAACACATGGATCTACTGAAATACATGGCTGAAGAGAGCAGCAGGCAAGACAGGAGAGGTCTTCTGCACCATATGTGGGTTGGCTCCCTGGCTGGGGATGGAACTCATGCCTCAGTGGCTGGTGATAGCTTGATAGCATGGAGACTTTAACCCCTGAGCCACCAGGAAGGCCTCCACTTCAAAACTCTTAAATTTTCTTTTACATTTCATAGTCAGTTCTTTCCCAAATGTTTCTTGTATTAATGAACTACTTTTAAGTTGTTATTATTGTGTTATACTTAGCTTAGTTACTCCCATCTCTTTTGTGTATTATTGCAACAATTTCAAAACTAGCTTTTCTGCCTTTGCTTTTACCTCTTTCCCGATCTACTCCATGTTGTTATAGACAGACTTTTTCAAAATGCACATATGAACACATTATCTCCTTGCTTAATGACCTCCGCTGGCCCTGGTTCAGTTTCAAGGACAAATTTGTTGCCTGGCATACAAGTCCCCTCAATTCTGACCCTACTTACAGACAAGATCATTTCTTGCTACTCCTCTGGATACCTCCCAAGTTCCATCTAACCTGAGCTACTTGCTTTTTTTTTTTAATTACTTTTTATTGAGTTAACATTAGTTTACAACACAGTATATATTTTGTGAGTATAGATTCATACCTTTTCAGATCTGTAGCAAACTGACCTACTTACCTTTAATAACACATTTTGTTCTCTAATAAGTTTATGTCTTTACAGAGGTTGTTCTTTTGCTTGGAATGTCCTTTCCTGGAAAGTTTTTTTGTTTACACTAAGACATCATATGGGCTAGGAATAATATTATCTCAAAGATACTGTACATAGGGGCTTCCCGGTGGCACAAGGGGTTAAGTCACAGCTGTATGAAGCTACCCGGAGCCACTGACCAGGGAGCCTCCCATATGGCACAGCAGACCTCTCCAGTCTAGCCCACTGCTCCCCTCAGCAGTATATTTCAGTCAATCTGCCTGTTCTGCTCCCCACTCTGTCTCTGGTGAATCCTCTCACTCCCCCATACCTCTGGCCTACACCCGAGCTTGTATGCATAAATATATAAATCTAAAAAAATGAGACACTGTACATAAAAGTGGGAAGGAGCTATGTCTCATAGTTCTTTTGAATCTTCAGTAATGAGGTAATATAGAAAGGGAGTCATAGAATTGGTGAGTAAAAATTCATTCTATAAGCAATGCATACTAAATTTGACTTAAGATCAAAATCAAATGTATATTGTAAATGTGATTTTAGATTTTTTATAAGTACTTCTATAAATTTAAAAATTTTCAATAAATTTAAAAAGTATTTTAGAACCTAAGAAAGAACATTATATAGATACACCATTTAAAACAGTAAAACTCCATTTAAAAAGTTTGTTTTATGACAATTTCAGCAAAAAATAAATAAAATTGTAAAGCTCTGAGCTTAAGTGAGTCTAAGTCATATGTTATAAAGTACCATTGGCTCTTAAATGAACAGATTATCTTTGGAAATGTGGGCTCATTGCTTTATGAGCCCATTTAGGACTAATATATGCCCATTCTAAACATTATCTCAAAAAATTGGGCCCATGTCCTGTAATTATGACTTTAATGTATTGTAAGTGGGACATACATTTAAAAAAAAGTTTTTCAAGAATATCTGAATAAAATTCTTATGCTTTATGTTCAATTGTTGGCTAAAGATATATAATCATGTCCCCAAAATTGCTATTAGTGAATCAAATTGATCATATTCATTCATTCATTCATTCATTCATTCACCCATTCAACTATTTATAGAACACAAGTCAGGCACACTTCCAGGTATTCTAGGTGTTTGGCATACAGCAGCAAACAAAACAGACTAACTCCCTGATTTCTTGGAAGTTTCCATTAAATGATGAAGTGAAACAAAAAATCACATAAATACAATTATGTTACAGTAAGTACTCTCAAGCAATTATAAGATGTTAAGGAGACAGTGAATGGGGAGGAGAGTACTATTTTCAATAGCAGAGTCAGTGATGGCATTTTTTGAAGGTGACATCTGAACAGAGAAGTATATGAGTGAGGGAGAGAGTCATATAGTCACCAGGAGGAATAGAGGCCTAGGCAGAAGAAATGGTGAGTGCAAAGGTCCTGGGGTAGAGATTGTTTGGTATCCTGGAAATAGTTAAGGGGAGCAAAAGTTTCAAAAATAAAGGCAACTCAAGAGAGACTAGGCAATTGCATTATGGAAGATGTATATTAGTCACATTCAGAGTAAGGGAAAATAGTATCTGACTGGGGGGATCTTTGAGGTAGTAATTTTGGTAGTTTTCAGTTGATAGGGAGGGCACTTGGCTAGCACAAGAGATGAAATCATTAGAATTTCCCTTGGATACCCTTGGATAAATGAATTACATCTTATGGAATAAACATGGAGATTAGGAAGAGAAGTAATGGGAGAGAAAGCTGTGTAAATTGTTTGGAATTAAGACCATGGTTTTTGTTTGTTTTTTCAGCTCAGTTAGAGATTTTAGGTTATGTTACACACTAAGGAGTTTGTGCTGGCAGATTCAGAGCCAAATCACCTAGAAAATGTTGAATTTGGATCTTAGGATAAGAAGTCTGTATGTCACATGATAGGAAATATAGGTTATTAAGGATTTTCAGAAATGGTTTGACTTGGTAAGTACTAGATAAAAAGATGAATTTGACCATCCTGTACAGACTAAACATGAAGGAGAGGTGGTTTGTGGATAAAGTAGAGTTGGAAACCAGAGGGATTGTGACCAAATGGCTACTATACTAGACATAGCTCGTAAAGGGTCAGAATGTGTCTTTTCTGTATTATTAACACGTCCATCTTTTTTCTAGGCTATAATTAAACACTGCCATGAAGCTGTACAGGTGTCCCACCTGGCAATACCACAGTTCAACAAATTATTTGCACTATTATTTATTTATTTCAGAACTGAAATAAGAATTCTCATTGTCCCTATAAAGTCCTCAGTGTATGATATATATTTCACCCATTTAAATAAAATACATATAATTTATAAGGAAGTTGAGGTAAAATTTCATACATTATATTAATACTTTTTCTTCCTACGCTTCTTAGAAAAGATAAAACAAATGTAGTAATTTCCTGCTGAGTCTTGGGGATTTTCCAAAGAATGAAGAATATTTTTGCTTTTCCTTTACTTTAGGTGAATATGCCATTAAATTTTCTTTGTAAATATAAAATGACTGGGGAAAAATTTCACCGTAATGACTTTCTGAACCAAAAGCAAACTGAGTCTACATACTTTTGTACTGAAGTGTCCAAAAATACAATATGATATTCACTGTCAAGCCTCACTTACTTTTCCAATATTTTCATTTTTATTTCTGGGAAAAGAAATTTCTCCATAATGGCAATTATGTAGAATACATATAATTAAAAGTTGATTTTGCTATCCCTCTAGTGATTTTTCCCTTACATCTACTCAGTGGATTGGCTCTTTGAGCCCAGTATTTTAAAAATATGCTAGTAATTCACATATGAGCTATATTGATATCTCTCAAATCTATAGGGGAACAGATGTGCTTGGACAAATTTCACAGGACTTTTATTTGTATTTTACATTACAGACAGTTCCAGTATTCATTCCAAACAGTGCTTGGCATGGTAAGAGGCAGTAAATGAGAGCATAGTTAGGTTAAGGTCACAAGCTACAACACTACATAATTTGCAATGTAAATTGAACCTAATCGCCTACATTTTTATTGATGTCTTCATCGCCTATTCATGTGTTTAATATTTTCTTTTCTATCTCATCATCCACATTTAATATGCTCCCTTCTACTAAAATTAGTTAATAATATACAGGTACTGTAGCATAAAACAAAAAAAGAAAAAGCAGGGAGGGTCTAGGAATTACTTTCAAATTACCAATGACTTCCATGTTGTAGGTAACACTGCATGAAATCAAATTTCATGATCAGTTTTTTTTTTTTTAAGACTTATTTATTTTTGTATACAAAGGGGTGGTGAGAGGATTCACCAGAGACAGAGTGGGAAGCAAAACAGGCAGATCGATGGAAATACTGAAGGGAGCCGCAAGCAAGGCAGGAGAGGTCTGCTGTGCCATGTGGGAATCTCCCCAGCAGGGCGGCAAACTTGTGTCCACAGCTGCCCACAGCTCCACAGCACAGCACCTAACGCCTAACCCGCTGTGCCACCAGGAGGCCCCATGATAAGTTTTAATACCTAAATTCAAATATTACTACATATACCAAAAATAGAGTGAACACTGAAAATAATACTCCTATGCCAAGTGCTTTCCATGAATTATTTTAGATAATCCTCACACTATTCCAATAAAGTTGATACTCATATTATCACATCTATTTTACAGAGATGAAATTTGAGATTTAAGGAGATTAAGTAACATACACCAGGCAATAATGACTTAAATAGAAATTCATGATTCAAACTCAGCTAATCTGATTGCAGATCCTAGCTCTTGACTGCATGCCAATGAAAGAAAAAGAAAACATTTTGCTGTTTGTTTTTTGAATCAAATATTATAGGCTGGGTTTATTTTCCTCAAGTATTTGATTAGGAAAGTGAAAAGAAGTAAAGAGAAGTGGATAAAGTAAAGAAGTTCAGCTTATTTCCTTTTATTTACAGATTGTGATAAATGCTGTCTGTGTGACAACTTTATTCTGGCAAAATTATTTGGCTTTGTGTAAGACTAACTCATAAAAATGAGATATAGTGCCCAGCTGATAAAGTGTAGTTGTGAAAAGAAAAATTAAAAAACACAGTAATCTAATATTAAAATCCTAAATATTAGAAATGGAAAATGTTCAGTCATTACCTTTAAGTTTAAGATATCCTTTGTTGACACATTTAGAAAGGGGCACTTACAGCCCGGTATATACAAAGCTTTGCATTCTGTAAATTATAATGGGCACCTTTACAAAATCACTCTCATTTATTTATAAAATTTAATTCTGTGGCTATCACGACAATATCCTATATTAAGTCACCTTAATTGTATAGTCTCATGAAAGTTGAGAGATTTCAATTAGGCACTTATGTTGATATTGGAATACTTATTTTTCATCTTTTCTAGGCAATTCCAGAGAATTGTAGAAGTTTCACAGGATTTAGTCACACTTGGGCAGTATAGATATGTCAAGGAGAGTCAGATACACGCTTTAATGAAATTTCACTTTTCTTGAAAGCAATACAAAAAATCTATTATTTGTCAACACATCACCTAAGGGAAAAATAAGTCAAAATAGACTTATTTCTAGAATGATGTCAGAAAAGTATGGTACTGAACTCCTTTATGTATAATATATATGCATATTTATGCATATTTAAGTTGTTTTTAAAAATCAGATCACTTGGAGTGATAGTTCAAGGTAACTTCAGCCAAAGTGTAAAAGAAAGTTCCTTTCTTTATTCTTTCAGATTAAAGCACACATGCAATTGAGAAATATGAAACAAGCTCTTAAACAGTAAGAAAAAAAAAGCATTTCTCTTGACCAAGTGTCACTGATTTCTCCTAGTGATTTCGTACTCTTGGGGCTTTTTGGGTAGGGGAGTTACGATTATTATGCGTTGCACTCTATTAATTTAATGTTTCTCTTGGCAGGACTTCTTCCCCCAACTCATTTGCATTAAAAATGCACACGGATAGGCAGTTCGGAGGAGGATAAGTGTAAACAAAGCGGGATAGTGAGTCACAACCATCACAAAAGCCAACACAGATTAGCTAGGATGAATTTTAAAATTTCACCTATCCAGTGGCAGAAGATGTTGCGCAGGGGTGGGGAGGGAGGTATGGGGGAGAGGCCAAAGGCTGTGGCGTTGCATTTTCACTGCTCCCACTAAACCCAGCCACAACAGAAGCTTCAATTCAGAGCTTACTCTGCCACTCGCCGGTGGAAACAGAAAATAGGGGGGAGTTTTGTGGCGAGAGCTCTCCTGGGGGGTGGGGGTGGGCGCAAGACCCCCAGGAGGCATAGTAGAAGGCTATTGCCTCCAACTCTGCGCTCTCAGTTACCTAGACGAAAACGCCTGGAAAAGGAGCACAATGAAGCCGAGAACAGAGAAACTCATTGCGTCCGAGGCCTCGGGCTCGGCGGCGATACCAGTTCACTCACTGGTTTGGTGAACGTCACACGTGACGCCCGGGGCCCTGCACCTCTCCTGCCGCCTCGGGCGCTGCGGGCAGAGGATGCTTGGTCGCCGCGGGCGGGAGGGAGGGGGGAGGGCGGAACTTGTAAAGGGAGGGTCCTTTACAGCATCACGTCTGCCGCCGCCGGACCCGCGCCCCCCAAGCCCACCCCCACTGCAATCGAGGCTCCGGCCCCGGGGAGGGGGCGCGCGGGGGAGGGGATGCCCTGCAATAAACCGAGCAAAGGGGGTGGCAGGGGAGGAAAGCGTGGTTCTGAGGGGGCAGGACGGGTCTGGAGGATGGGTCTAGCTTGATTCAGTCTCCTGCACCGACAAAGCTACAGAGAGATGGGGGGAGAGAACGAGGAGGTTGTGCTGTGTGTGCGCGCGTGTGTCTGCGTGTGAGTGCGCGTGTCTACAGGTAGCAGCGGCGGCGGCGGCGGGGACCCAAGCAGGGGACGCATCTGCAGCCACCTCCCAGCCTGTGATTTTCTGAGGCGATTGCTCACTTAGCTGACGGATCCGTACCCTCGGGAGAGCTTCTCATCTTCTCCATTTCCACGCGTCTTAGGCGCTTCCAGTTTCAAGTGTGTGTTTGGGGTATTTAATTTTTTTTCCTTCTTCCTCTAATTCTTCTCGGGAATTCTGCATATCAAAGCAGGTGGCTCCTGGTACGAAATCTTTGGATACGTTTGGCTTGCCAAGTTTTTCTCTTCCCTTTCCACTCCCGCTTTCAGAGGCATCTATGGTGCTTTTCTTTTTGGATTTATATGCAGAAAACGTATATTTGTTCCTATACCGACCGCATAATATATAAATACATAAACGCTTGCGGGTGCACAAGCGCTTGGTAACCGGCTCTCGTCCTGACAAAGCGGAATGTTTTGGAGCTGATGGATAACGAGAACAGTATTAACATTCTTTTGAGCCTGCTTTTTAAAAAGGGGAGGGAGTGTGAAGAATTGTTTAACATTCGGCCTTCGTTTGGCTGCACACTAAACACCACGAAGTATTTATGATTGCAGATCAGGTGCAAACGGGGCTTAGAGAGAAAAGGTAAGGGAGCTTCCTGCGTCCGCCGAGCTCTAGCGTTTATCTTAATCCCGGGGATTGCCAAGAATTTCCTACTCCCTACTCCCTGCCTCTCCCTCTCCATCCCCATCTTCCACCAATCAATCTCCCCCCCCCCCCCCC